>CM035442.1:12787676-12892676 GCA_020310875.1 Ceratopteris richardii | reverse complement strand
GAGAAGCTGAACTTGCTCCTATGCATGATGGACCTAATGAAGCGACCAATTTTGATGCACAATCATTGAGGGAAGACATACCTAGTAGCAATATTAGAGCTATATTGGACATCATCAGATGCCTTTCTTGAGGATGATGATGTTAATGATAATGATGATGATGAGGAGGAGGAGGAGCATGATGATGATGAAGATTCTGATTTCTCTTAAAAGCTGAAATTTAAATGTTAATGGAAGATAGTTGTTGTTTATCATGCATTATGCATGCTCCATGGCACATGTATGATGCATGATGCTACATATTTATGAATCATGATTATCTAGAATCTGAATTTTGAATTCTAAATTCTTTACAACTTACAAATTTGAAGTTGTGTGTGATATTGATTGCTCTTACAAGTTATTTTGTGTTATATATATAATTTTCAGATTTTTATTACTTTTTTGGTCACACGTATGATATCATGTATGTTATGTTATTGGAAATACCATACTTTTTTCATACTTCCATACCCGTATGCATTGGAAGTATGGTTCACATATGGAAAAACTATGAATGTGACAACGTTGAATGTCAAGTCATAAATAATATTATGCAAAGTTGCAAACTCAAAGCCAAATATGCACTCCACTCTAGCATTAAGAATCAAGATTCAAGATATATCGTACATCAACAATTGTAGATGATAGTACATACAACTGCATCATGATCATACTACATATGATCAATCATCATACACGATATGTGTATGAAAGCTTTCAATATGGCCTGTGTGGCTCTTGCTTGCATTGTTTTTGCAAGCAAGCACGTATAGAATCTAACAATTCCAAAGGTTTAGGGCATACAAAAGTAGAGGATGCACCATCTATGAAGCAATACTGTACATCCGCAACATGCAGGACTGCAACAAGACTCAAGAGGCATGTGTCCCTCCACGGCAGAAAAAATGAATGGAACCAGCAGGTAGAAAGGAAAAACAGACTTTAAGCGATTGGCACCTTTGGCATTTCGAATGTTCTATGAAATTGAGATGGGGCAGAAAAAGGGGGGAGGGGGGGATGAACATTGCCCAGCAATACATATGTGCACGTACAAGAAGTGCAATTTATGAGTACTGCTCTAAAGAACAAGACCTAAGAGATAATGTATATGGGTTTTTCCCACAACATCAAGGCGATGGCCCATGGGCTTGGTTTATGTTACAAGTACTCAGCCATTTCAAGGAAGGGCATCACAGAATGAACATCTGCCTTCAAATAGTACAATGTTTCTGGATTTTCAAATAAATCAAAAGATGATTCATGGAAGCTGAAGGTCATTCGGCACTATGATAAATAGTAAAATCTAGAATAAATCACTTGTTTTCATTTTGAAACCCACACTGACACTCGCCGCCACATAGTCCATATCATGGACATGCTTTCTAATTTGGTCATATGGATACATCATTACAAGAGCACACGAAAGGTCAACAAAGATGCATAGAGTGGCAGCATATGAATGTAAAAAGCATGTGACAGAATATAGTCAGAATAAAAACATTGTCATGTTTGATTCAGCTTTACATTTTGAGTAAAATACAGAGTGCAGTGATCAAATCATTCCCTACCTGAACATTTTTTAAGTTCCTTATTGCTGCTGCAGTGATAGCAGCTTCTGCATCCACAGTGCTTTTGAGCATTTTCTGAAGTGCGCTTTCAACCTACCGAAGCTGAATTTGATCAGAATAGCTCAAGCAGAATCTTTATTAAGAACAAATATTTAAACTTACTTACCTTGATCTGGGCAATAGATGCAACCTTAAGTCTCATCTGCCCCCGTAAGTCAAGAATACCTTCACTTTCCCTCAAGTCCTGCATATTCACCACAAAATGAAATTTATTCAGAGCTGTGCTTGATATACACAACCATGTCAATATCCATAACAAGAACTCACTTCTGATCTTATGTCAATAAGTAATATATTCCCCTCTTTTTTCAAAATCTCTAATGCTGAAGCCGGTGCCAAATCACCAGAATATCCACCGTAGCGTGATTGCCAATAAATCAAACTGTGTAAAAGAAAAAAGTATTCAGATTAGCTCTCACAAGGTCAGTGATTTCAGACATGTTGCAACTCTCACCCTAAGGAAAGACCTCCACCAGCAACAAATGCAATAGCGACTACAGGATTCTCAGGATCAATCCCAACTGCTCTCTCTGCATTAATCAGGATTGCATAAACCTAAGCAAGCATAAATAAAGTGTGAATTGTATTACAAAGCTGGTCACTGAAATCAGACAGATGTGGAATTCTCATGCCTGTTGAAGAACATTCTGCAATGGACCAGAAATTTCGGCAAGCTTCTTCTCAATTCCATTAAAATACAACTGCGCATCTTCTGGCAGAGCATTTTTCACTGAAAAGTAACCTTGCCCCAGAAGTTCAGCAGTACCTACTAAAACCCTACTTGAGATGTCTTCGATTGTTGTCACAAGCTGCTTAAGTGCATTGTTTACAGGGGTTCCGACCTGAACGGGGCTTAATAGTATATCGACATAATTTTCCCCTGAATCTCCCACCTTTTCTACTTTAGGTACTGACAAAGTCACACTCTTACCATCAGAGTCTTTCACATTCTGGAAAAAACCAACAAGAGATCCATTGATATTATCATAAATGCTTTTCAGAGAATTTACGGCATTGTCTACTGAGCTTTGGTATGATTCTTGCACTTTTGTAAGCCCATCTATTATCGCAGCTTTTGCTTCTGAAATTCCATTTGCAAGTGATTCAGAAGTCAGAGATAAGGATGTGTCTTGATTAGTTTCATTCCCCGAGCCAGAAACCAATGCTTCATATGCTTCCTTGGCAGATTTGAACTGGTCTGTAGACAAAGTATCTGAGGCAGTGTTTGCAGCCTCTTGAGAACTGTTAGAAGCAGCATTAATTGAGTTGTCAGCAGAAGAGTTTGCAATATCTGGCAAGTTCAGTTCAGGCTGGGGTAGACTAGAACCTTCAGCAGATATGCTAGCACTATCTGGCAAGTTCATTTCAGGCTGGGATGAACTGGGACCTGCTGGCAACGTATCCCCAATGCCAGAATCGTATGCAGTTCTCCCTGCAAACCCATCTGAGCTATCCAGTGTAGATGATGTGTCCTGAGGAACAGGAGCCGCCTCAACCGAAAGCAAGGGCTGCTGGCTTGAGTCTGCTTGAATAGGAACTGATCCTTCGGAAGAATTGGAAGTCCTTACAGCCTCAGTCTCTTCAAAGGAAGTGATTGATCCTGGTGCTGACTGGGCTAATACAACTCCCAGCTGAGCCAAGCCTTTCTTTTGTACCATGGGATAATATATTGCATTTGCCTTGGACAAGAGTCGAATTTTTTCCAGATGGAGACAAAGAGGAGTTGTTCGTGTGAAACCATATCCATGATACTGCAAGAAAAGATTAACCCTTGTGAAAGATGAGTATGCACATCATAATAATATAGGATTGCAACAGCAGTGATTGTAACTCTAGTCGAACAAGTAAACAGGAAATCATTTTTCAGAAGCAAACCAAAAATCAGACCATCTATGTAAAATGAGCATCACAAGACTCTGCACCTATGAATGAGATAGGAATTTAATATTAAACCTGGCAAACAACTGTATATAGTCCCATGATCTCTGAATCAATCAATCACACTATCCTTATACTGCAATTTGCAAAAGAGGAAATAAAACAACGAATAACACGACCCAACCTCAGCTTTAAATATAGAAAAATTGGACGTTCAAAACATTTTCTCCTAGTCAACTAGCCTTACAGCAAACACCCAAAAGGAGAAACCCCATCCATATCACAAGAATATATGTTGCAATCTAAAGGAGAAACCTACCTTCCCTCCCTGTTTCTCATTAACGGAGAGCACCTTGCAGATAATTGAAAGGCCATGTACAGACATAAAAATAACCTAAGCAGGACACCGAATTCGATTCCAAAACCATCAGGTCAATATAAGATCGGTTTTGATCCCAAGAACCAACAACACATAAACACACATGCTAAGGATTAGGGTTTTGGAAAGTCTAGAAATTGGTATGAAAAGAATACAAAACTGATTCGCAGCTGCATTCATCCAAAACCTGTTGGAAGTGTGGTAGGCCCAATCAATAATCACAGGTTTCATCAAGATCTTTCCAACACTTGAATTTAACACATAACACACCTTGACTTGATCAAGAGAGATAAATGGCAATAAAGAGAAATTGGAAGACAATTATAAAAGTATGCAGCTTAATGCTACTACACACACTAAATAAATGCAAAATATACAATGTGTGTATGATACAAAATCTGAAATTAGGCTGAATCTAAAGGTTCTAGATACAAAAGGTAGTGAGAGAGTATTATGTGAGTGAATATGTGCAAAAAGAAGGAGCAGAACTTTTCAAAACAGTTATTACAGCAAACCCTAATTCTGAAATTAAGTCTTCTCTTATGTAGAGATGGAGCAATGCTATCTTCTCGCAATGAAGTGGTAGATAAATACCTGGTATAGCAACAGCACCACGTGAAGAAATCCTAAATTGGGTGCCTACAACTCTCCAAAATCAGCATGCACACTTGGTAGTGTGAACAACAAAAAAAATCTGCCAAAAAATCCTCCAAATCTGCATATAGACCTTCAAATCTCCTCCTAACTCTTAACCCTAGAGTTTTATGTCTTGAGCGCTACAAGAAATGATGATTTATGATGCTCCTTAGGGCCTGTTTATATAGGATTTGAAGTGCCCACGAAAATAAGCATGAAAAGCTTCGAAAAATCTACCAAAAAGCAAGTTTTTGCATGAAAAGTACCTGGAGTACTTCTCAATGAGTCAACAAAAAATCTTGACCATCTTTGACCAAATTTTGACTAAGTACCAAAATTAGGGTTGTTAGGTTTTTTATCATTTAGACATTCTGACATTGTTTTCCAATAAAACAAGACTTCAGATATTCATGCTTTGACAAAAGTATCTTCATAATGAGAGGTCTTATGGCAAGTTGGTTTGTTTTCCAACAATCGCCCCCTCAATATCATAATGGCATATGGTTCAAATCTCTGCATAACTTATCATTTCTGTCTCTGGATAATGCTTTGCTAGATACATATAATATATTTTCACTTGTCGTACATAAGTTAGTTCAACGTGCTTTTCGAATACCTATTCCTAAATGTAAAAATAGTGTACTTCAATATGCTTTATCCTGGCATGATAAGTAGGATTCTTTGGAATAGCAACAACACTTTTGACTATCTGAAAATATGTGCATAAATAGATGAACATGAACATAAAGATGACGAAGAATTTTTCGTAACCAAATTGGTTAAGTGTAGTTGTAAAAGAAGCCCTATACTCAACAGCTATTGTTGGTTGTTTCTTAGAAAGCCATGAGATAAGGCAATTGTTACACTCATGTGTTTCTCAAGTAGCTTTGATTAAAACCTTTTCTCTATACATGGACACTTTTTACTCTAGTGTTGGCTAGAGGTGTTTTCCCATGTTACCACATACATGATTCACTCATATGTGGTGGTACTTTGTACTTAGGGATATTATTCAAACTCTTACTTGAGTTCTCAACATCGTTAATAGAGAGAGCTATTCCAACCATCTGTCTTCTCCGTGTGTCTTGCTGAGTTTGTGCTCCTTATGTGTGCTTCTTGTGTGTCTCTCTCACTTCTACACACACCCAACGATGGTATCAGAGCATGTTAAGCTCCTCAAGTTTCGGTTTTTTGCGTCGCGACACGCGTGCACTTTTAACAGTGCAAATCGACTTCGTAGCATAGAACAATGAATTTCAACGGGCAAGAAACATTTCAAACAGTAGCACTGGGGTTTCACTCCATTTCAAAGCCATTCGTGCAGTCAAAATCACCATCAAAACGAGGGTTTGTGAGCTGAAATTTCAGCATTCATTTCAGCTTTCGTTGAAGTATAGATTCTGTCACATTCTTGTTCTTTAATGAAATGGCAGGCAGCAATGACTTGTTCGGCATGCTTCTTCAAGCTTAAGATAAGCTTGATGGGACCAACTATCTAATGTGGTCTTACATGACGAAGCTTGTTCTTGTTGCAAAACAATTTTGGAACATAGTGGCAAATGTAGATCGAAGACTTGGAGGTTCTTCTAATTCTCAATCTACTATCACATATGGAGCTTCTTCTTTAACTAGAGTGGTTACTCCTCCTCCACCTACACAGAAGCAGCTTATATGGGATGGAAAAGATGCTCAAGCTCATGCATTGATTGCGCTCTCTGTGAAGCATCATACAGTTCCACACATTCGGTCATGTCTATATCAAGACAGGCATGGGAAACTCTTCCTACTTTGTATGCCATGTGTAATCAAACATGTGTTGCATGCTTGAGGAAGCAACTTGAGGATGTATGTATGGTTGAAAATGAGTCTCTGGATGTGTATGTGACACGCATCAAGGACTTGAAAGATTATTCTGGATGCATCACTCCTCTCTACATTGGCAAACATAGATAATATTATTCTGGATGCATCACTCATCTCTACATTGTTGAAAGGATTACCATAATCTTCTCAAAGCTTTGCCACTACACTCCGTTTGGTTGCAAAAGGGAATCCCAATATGTATGCATTTGATGAGGTTGTGTCTCTTCTTTTGCAAGAAGAGGAATATAGAGTGAATAGGAGTGGTTTGATTGAGGGAACGCAAGCACTTGCTATCTCACAAAAGGGGAAAGCCTGAACCTTCCATTTCAACTCATTCCTCTAATGATGCTAATTTGCAGAAGAAGAAGAAGAGATGCAAATATTGCCGAAAAGCTCGTCATACTATTGATGAGTGTAAAAAGCTTGCTAAGCGCAGAAAAGAAGAAAGAATCCAGCATGTCTATTATTGAAAATTCAGCAAATGCAAAGAATGATGAAGCTAACATGGCTCAAGAATTTTGAGAATGTGTTGTTACATATCATTATGATGCATCTTTGCATTCTAAATGTATGGTTCTGAGTGACGTTGATTCGGATTGGTTCTTTGATAGTGGTGCTTCAAAGCACGTAACTTCATGCAAAAGATTTTTTGCATCTCTGAAAGATGCACCCAAAGGAGGATGTGTGGTGTGTGCAAACAATGTCTCTTATCCTATCATTGGAGTAGGAGAAATTGAACTTACGACTACAAATGGAGGTGTGATTCTCTTGAAAAATACATTGTATGTACCCCACATCAAGAATTTACTTTCAGTTTCATTGATTGCCAAAGCTTGACTTCATGTACACTTTGTTGATGATAAGTGTATGATTCATGATTTCAGCAATAGTGATATTATCATGATATCCAGTACATTATGTAATGATTTGTATCATATGGTACATACAAGAGGGCATACATACAAGTGGGCTGCCTCAAATGCCTTGATTTCTCATACTTCTTCCATGGCTGAAATGGAGCTTTGGCATGCTCGTTTTGGTCACTTGAACTTCAATAGTTTACTTTACAATTAAATTTCAATCATTTGCAAAAGAAGAACATGGTTATTGGTTTTCCAACACTTGAGTCCATTCAAAAGCATGCATGTGAAGGTTGCATTCTTGGAAAAATGTATCGTGCTTCTTTTCCAAAAGATAGTCATACACACACTACAAGAAAATTGCAGCTTCTTCATATTGATGTATGTGATCTCGAGAAGGCTCCATCTTTTGGGAAGCATGTATATTTTGTTACCTTCATTGATGATGCTACTAGACATACATGGGTGTATCATATGAAAGCAAAGAATGAGGTATTTTCTTGCTTCAAAGCATTTCTAGCTATGGCTGAACATTTTTCTTCAAACAAGCTTTTGACTCTACACATGGATCGTGGTGGTGAATACATGTCACATGAGCTTAACGCTTTTCTTTGTGAAAGAGGTATTTCACACCAATGTATGGTCCCATATACACCTCAACAAAATGGTGTTGCCCAACATAAAAATAGAACCCTCTTTGAAATGGCACAATGTATGGTTAAAGGAAAGCACCTTCCTGATAAGTTTTGGATTGAAGAGGTCTTGTGTACAAACTATGTGTTGAATCGCTTCCCCACAAAAGCATTGAGAGTCATCACTCCTTATGAGGCTTGGAATGGACATAGGCCTATGGTTAATCATATGCGCGTGTTTGGTTGTTTTGCATATGCTCTTGTGCCATCACAACAACGTCACAAACTTGATGACAAGGCAAAGAAATGTATATTTGTTGGTTATAGTGCTAAAAGTAAGGGATATCATTTGTACCATCCATTGATGAACACAATTATTGTGAGTCAAGATGTGGTATTTGCTGAAAATTCAGTTTTTCCTCTACTTGAATGCAAAAAAGAGCCAACAGTTAGCTCACATGATGTGTTCGATACACTCGTGCCTTTGTTCCAAAGTGGTTTGCTTGACTATGGCCATGTAGACCAGCAAACTAAGGCTCAAAGGGCTGAAAAATTCCAATCAAGTAAAGCTGAAAATGTAGAGAATTTCTAGCAAAACACTGCTGATATTTTTCAACCAAAAATTGTCAGAACTGGAAATTCCCAGCCACATATGGCTCAACATTTGCGTCAAAATATGGCTGAAAATAAGCATGAAATTCAACCCACGCATGATATACATGTTGAAGATGTATTACATAATGCATGCATGTCTATCAAGAGTGCACAAAGTATGTCAAAGTGGCTGAAACAAACTTTACAAGACTGCAAATTGGGTGCACCTTTACTTGGTAGAACAAGATCAAGCTCTCTCCATGCATCAAGTAATTTTGTGAATTATTCTCTTATTGCAATAGCATGTAATGAAGAGCCACTTACTTTTGAAAATGCATGTAGCGATCCACGTTGGATGAGCGCTATGCAATCAGAAATGGATTCCATACATAGGAATTTCTAAAAGGAAAAAATGTCATTGGTACACAGTGGGTTTACAAGATTAAGAGAAAGTCTGACGGTAGCATTAATTGCTACAAAGCTAGATTGGTTGCCAAAGGATATGTGCAACAATATGGCATTGGCTATGAAAAAACTTTTGCATGCACTTCACGCATGACTACCATTTGTACGTGGTTGCATTGGCTGCCCATCGAGGTTGAAAAGTATATCAGTTGACATAAAATCAACTTTCTTGAATAGTGATTTCCAAGAAGACGTCCATGTGAAGCAAACTCTTGGATTTGCCATGAACGAAAAAGAGCATATGGTTTGTCGCTTGCATAAAGCCTTGTATGGTCTCAAGCAAGCTCCATGTGCATGGTATGATAAAATCCATATGCACTTGATTGCGCTTGGCTTTACATGTAGTCCAATTGAAAGCACACTCTATGTTCGCAAGATGGGGCTGAACTTACAGTGCTTGTTTTTTTATGTCGATGACATACTCTTGACCGGGTTATGTGATGCAAAACTTGACATTCTTATGACTGATTTGCAACATACTTTTGATGTCAATTATCTTGGTCTTTTGAGCTACTATCTTGGCATCCAATTTGTATCTGTTGAGGAAGGAATTGTTATGCATCAAACAAAGTATATTGAAAAACTACGTCAATGTTTTGACTTTGAGGATAGCAAGTCAGTTTCCACACCAATTGAGACAGGATTTAGGTTCTCAGTTCAAGATTCCAGTGATGCATTTGACACTTCTCTTTATCAACAAGCTTAGGGATGTCTTATATATGCATGCAACACAAGGCCAGATATACAGTATGTAGTTTCCGAGTTGAGTCGATTCATGCATAACCACCCTGACACTAAGCATTGACAAGTGGTGAAACGTGTGTTTAGATATCTCAAAGGCACTTTGAGCTTAGGTCTCTTTTACGGAAGAGATATTCAGCCATGTTTGCATGTTTTTACAGATAGTGATTGGGCTAGTTGTTATAATACTCGCATGTCCACTAGTGGTAATTGCTTTTTCCTTGGAGACTGATGCATAACTTGGTTGAGTAAGAAGCAATCTACAGTGGCAATCGAGTTGTGAAGCTGAGTACAAGGTAGTTTATGGAGTGTATATGGTTGAGACCCCTATCAATGGATCTTTGCAGGGAGATTGATGCTGCTACACATATTCTCACTAATAGTCCGAGTGCATTGGTTGTTGCACGAAACCCAGTGTTTCATGCACGGACCGAACATTTTGAGGTCCATTAAAACAATGTGAGAGAGCGCCTTCATGCAGGAGATATTGATTTGGTATATGTGCCTACACAAGACAATGTAGCATACATATTTACCAAAGCTCTTCCACGGGAAAAGTTTGAAGCTTTTTGCAAAGCTTTAAGCTTATTACCTTGTGGGGGTTGATCTCTCACATCATT
This sequence comes from Ceratopteris richardii, assembly GCA_020310875.1. NCBI lineage: Eukaryota > Viridiplantae > Streptophyta > Polypodiopsida > Polypodiales > Pteridaceae > Ceratopteris > Ceratopteris richardii. Next base: position 12,882,338 of record CM035442.1, on the reverse strand, counting down.
CGCTCTAGAGGGGTTTGTTACACTAATGTGTTCCTCGAGTAGCTTTGATGTGAACCTTTTCCCTATACATGGGTATTTTTTACTCTAGTGTTGGCTAGAGGTTTTTTCCCATGTTACCACATACATGATTCACTCATATGTGGTGGTACTTTGTACTTAGGGATATTATTCAGCTCTTATTTTAGTTCTGAACATCGTTAATAGAGAGAGCTATTCCAACCATCCATCTTCTCCATGTGTCTTGCTTCGTTTGCGCTTCTTATGTATGCTTCTTGTGTGTCTCTCGCACTTCTACACACACTCAACAACAATCTCCAACATAAATACAATAACTAGTTCTGCTTATTCTTGTGTCTTTCTCACCTTCCCAATCAGAATCCGCAAAACCTTTTCGTAGAAAATACGGTAACTTCGAGAATACCACTGCATAATTCAAAGTTCCGTTCAAATACCTCAATAACCTTTTGACTTCTTCTCAAGAATTTTGAGCCATGAACCTAGATACTTAAGAAACTGCAAACTGAATGTCAAGTTGTGTATTACATAGCTAGATCAGCCATCCACCACGTGAGTATATAAAGAAGCATCAAAAGGTTCTGAGTCTGCTTCTTTCTATAAAGACACATTAACATCCATAGGTTTACAATCTGTCATTTCAAACCTTTCTAGGAGTTTTTCAATGTACTTTTTGTCATATACATACAATCATTCTTGAATTTGAATTCAATGCCAAGATAATAATGTAAATACCAAGATCATTAACATCAAATATATGCTTGAGTTCTTACTTAAAAAAACTGAAGATCGAAACCTTTGGGACCTATCCTGATCATGTCATCAATAGCTTCAAACCATAAACACCTTTGATTAATTTGCATAATAAGTGTTCTTTACTTGATTCTTCAGAACCTTTTGGTGGCTAAATATAAACATCTTCATGAAAATCACCATTTAGATTATCTTGATATCTAACTCGTATACATCCCAACCAAAAATGCAACAATAGAAAGAATCATCCTAACTATGTTCATTCTAGATGTAGATGCAAATGTCTCATCATAGTTAGTACCTTTCTTATGTGCATAACCTTTAACTACTGGTTTTGCTTTTGTTAGACATTGGTCTATTGAGACCATTATATGTGTGTGGAACAAAGGTTAGTCATAGCCAAGGTCCCTAGCTCGGGGGATATCTTAAGGTATTCAATGGTAGTGGGGATGAGTATTGCATGGTGGCCATATGTCTCACTAGATCATTCCAAAGCATTACTATTTTGAATCCAAGGGGATATAATGGATGGGAGGAGAGTGGCATACACATCATTCACGTTGAAACAAGACTTCAAAGAATTTAGGAGTTCTAATATTTGGTATCACAGTGATGAATTCATGTGTGAAGTTCGCAAGGTCGTGGACGAGTATATGGACAGAGGGCTAATAAAACGAAGCTATTCGCCCTTTGCAACACAAGTTTTTCTAGTGAAGAAGAAAGATGGGATCTCATACGATGTGTGTCGACTATAGAGCACTCAATAAGATTACCATCACGCATAAAGATCCCATGCCCAGGATAGATGATCTCCTTGATGCTCTGGGTGGAGAAGTATATAGTAAAATAGACTTGAAAAGTGGCTACCACCATATTATAGTAAGGAACAAGATGTATATAAAACCACTTTCAAGACTTGTTTTGGGCATTATGAGTATTTAGTTATGCCATTTGGTTTGACTAATACACCTACTACATTCATGATGTTAATGAATGATATTTTATGTCTGCTCATTGAAAAGTTTGTTCTGGATTTTGTTGATGATTTGTTGGCATATAGTAGGCTTGTACATGAGCATGAAACTCATTTAAGATTAGCGTTAAATAAGTTAAACGAAAACCAATTATTTGTAAATCAAGATGTGACTCAGTTGTTTCTTCCAAAGATAGAGTATTTAGGGCACATGGTATCGATCGACGAGGTTTAGATGGATTCCAAGAAGGTCTCTACGTTCAGATAATGGGGATGAGTTTACAACTGCTTAATTCAATAGATTTTGTGAAAATCTTGGTATTAAGAGCGAGCTAACAGTCCCATACAGCCCCTCTTCTAACGGTGTGGCTGAAAGGTATAACATGACTTTATGTGAGAGGGTTAGATGCACGCTGTCCAGAGCTAATCTCTCTCATGGATTATTGGGAGAGGCTTTAAAAACTGCACTTCATATTTGCAATCGATCCCCTCATATGTCCTTAAAAGGTGGCATTCTGGAAGAGGTTTGGTTTAACAAACCAACTTCATACAACCACCTAGGTCCTACGCATCTTTGGTTGTGATGATTTTTTGCATATAAGGCTTGAGTTGAGAAGCAAATTAGATGCAAAGTCCATGAAAGGAATCTTCATGGGTTATGGAGATGAAGATGAAATGGGCTATAGGAGTACCTCAGCTCAAGGACGTAATACTTAGCTGGGATGTTGTATTTAATGAGGCAAGGCTGTTCAAAAATGATTGTGCCTCTAAAAGTGACCATAAAATGGTCGAATTTTAGCATGTACAGCCATGTGTTAAATCTTATATGAACCCTCAAGATGCACCACATATGGCTGGAAATGACAATGAGCCAGTGATTATTGGGCAGGATGATGTTGGACAGCAAAATGAGGCTCCTTAAGGGCATATGCAACTACCTATTCATGTTGAAAATAGGGCTGAAAATGATGTAAAGCAGCCCATTAACAATGAGGAAGTTGATGTGCCTCCTGATGTAGATCCATTGCCACAAAATGTGGATCACTGAATAAAAAGATCTACACGTCCTAAGAGCCATGTGAACAGATATGACCCCTCTGTACATTACATTATGTTATCAGATGAGGGTGCACCTCTCACTTATGAAGAGGCAGAGCTATGTGAGCACAAGAAGAAGTGAGAGTTAGCCATGCAGGAAGAGATAAAAGGCCTTGCTTGCAAATGATACTTGGGACTTGGTTGAGTTGCCCAAAGGTAGGAAGGCCATTCCAAACAAATGGGTATACAAAATCAAAACTGTTAATAAAAGACCTTGGGGAAGCCAGCATATACTTGGTATGTGAATAAAAAGGGATCTGAAGCAGCATACTTTGCATTTATCCAAAGAATAGTACATTGAAAAAGTGCTGGACAGATTTAATGTGGCCGATGCTAAGCCTTTTGGAGTGACATTGCAGCCACATGTTAAGCTTTCCAAGGATGACAGTCCCAACTATGATGTTGCAGCCAACTACATGAAGAGTGTTCCATATGCATCAGGTTGTGGTTCACTTATGTATGCCATGGTTGCGACTCGGCCAGACATTGCTCATGTAGTGGGAGTTGTTAGCAGGTTTATGGCTAATCCTAGCAAAGCTTATTGGGAGGATTCCAAATCTATCTTGAGTTATTTGAGAGGGACCAACACTCGCAAGTCCACAAGAGTTGCACTATCTACTAAAGAGACTGAATATATTTCAGCCATAGAGGATTCCAAAGAAGCCATTTGGTCAAATCTATCTTGAGTTATTTGAGAGGGACCAACACTCGCAAGTCCACAAGAGTTGCACTATCTACTAAAGAGGCTGAATATATTTCAGCCATAGAGGATTCCAAAGAAGCCATTTGGTTAGCCCTCTTGTGCAGTGAGTTTCGGACGCCTGGAAAGGCACCTATTTTTGGATGCGAGAGCCAGAGTGCCATATGTTTGGCAACGAATGCCATGTTCCATGCTCCCACAATGCACATTGATGTGAGATACAACTTCATCAAAAAGGTGTTAGAGGATGGCATGATCACTTTGATCAAGGTCAATACTTCATCTTGCATATGCTCTCACGAAGTGCCTACCCGAGGCACAACATCAGCTATGTAAACAAAAGGTGGGAGTTAGCTTAAAGGAGCCTCTTTCATCTTTTAAGTGGAAGGTTGTTGGGGATAAAGGGCCCAAGGAATCCCTTTGTATATTTGACCCTTCCAATTGATAGCTCTTTTCGAGAGCTTTTCACACATATTTTTGTTATATTTTTTGGGCCCCAAATTGGGTAGTTATATTCCAGAATGAATCCAGGCAAACCCCAAATTCACCCTCAAAGGAAAGTGCAACTACAAGCTCATGGTAGTCAACCACAAGACTATATAGCATATCAGCTCCACTATGCACGGTATCGACTCAACACTATGACATCCCCACTAACGTCCTCAGTGCCCAATAGTGGGTATAGAGCTCAGAATGAATACATGCTCACACACACACCCCACAACGCACACACACCACGAGCATGAACTCACAAGAAGCTCTACAAACTGAGTTTCTATCACTTCCGGAAGTGATGGGCAAACTCAGCCATAATGAAGCCTAGCACCAAATGCGAACAAAACATAGGAAAAATTACAAAAAAAGCATAGTTGATAGGGTATACACACCTAACAACTGGTCGCAACTCGGACGAAGAATCCACAAGTGAAAACTTCATGTCCGCTAATACGACAATCATATATATCAGAATGAATCCAGGCAAACCCCAAATTCACCCTCAAAGGAAAGTGCAACTACAAGCTCATGGTAGTCAACCACAAGACTATATAGCATATCAGCTCCACTATGCACGGTATCGACTCAATACTATGACATCCCCACTAACATCCTCAGTGCCCAATAGTGGGTATAGAGCTCAGAATGAATACATGCTCACACACACACCCCACAACGCACACACACCACGAGCATGAACTCACAAGAAGCTCTACGAACTGAGTTTCTATCACTTCTGGAAGTGATGGGCAAACTAAGCCATAATGAAGCCTAGCACCAAATGCGAACAAAACATAGGAAAAATTACAAAAAAAGCATAGCTGATAGGGTATACACACCTAACAATTGGTCGCAACTCGGACGAAGAATCCACAAGTGAAAACTACATGTCCGCTAATACGACAATCATATATACCAGAATGAATCCAGGCGAACCCCAAATTCACCCTCAAAGGAAAGTGCAACTACAAGCTCATGGTAGTCAACCACAAGACTATATAGCAAATTCACCCTCAAAGGAAAGTGCAACCACAAGCTCATGGTAGTCAACCCCAAATTCACCCTCAAATTGGGGAGTTATAGGCATTTACATTATTTTCATGACTTTTGGTCACTGGTCATGTGTGAACATGCCCAAATGACCTAAAATCACTTATCAAAAAGACTTAGTCCCAAAACTCACATAACTTGGTTGGGACTTCTTCAAATTCAGCTTCTCCAACTTCTTCTCCAAATTTCTAAGCAAGTTTCTCTCTCTACTTTCTCTCTCCTCATGCAAAAGATGACTACTTTGATGTTTGGGGCAACCAAGCACACCACCATGTAGCTCTCTACGGCCTCTTTCAAAGGAAGATGATGGATGATCATACGTTATTATGTGCATATTTTGACATGATTTTAGATTCATATTTATAGACTTTTGCGATATCATATACGAGTTCATTGTCTAATTTCAGCTTCATACTCTTTGTGTTTATTGAATTCATGTTTGATTGTCATTGTTTATAGAGTATCTTCCATAATTTTTGTAAATTTTTTTGAAAAAAAGGAGTCACGTCCGAAATGTTCACTGGTCTTGTTTTGGGCTTTCCAACTTGTTCGAGTCCGAAGTCCGATTACCATCCGAATCAACTTTGATCTATTCAATGCTCATGAAGGACACTCAATGACGTAAGCAAGAGTTGTCTTTGAAACACTGAAACATAACTTCAAGTTCAAACAACACAATAACACATATGCTGTTTTCTTGAGAAATTAGCTTGAAATCTCTTAATATAGATTCGATGTCCAATTCCACTGATATGCATCAAATATTAAATCAAAATAGAGGTAAAGTGACGATTTGGTGAATCAAAAAGCAAGCGATTTTGCAGCCATTAATTCATATTGCGAGAGGGAAAGGCCCCTCCGCAACTAGAAGTGTGTCTTAATCACAAGGGACTAGATCTAGGTATAGACGGCAAAGAAGTGCAATGCTAAAGGTTGACTTTGTGATAAAACATCAACCTGTAGGAAACAATGTTATGCGACATTGTCAAACTTAACTTCATTTAATGAGCTCAAAACAGTTTGCGGGCCATTTCTTCTATGAAGAAAAAATTCTGAGTAATTAATTAGTAGCGGATTCCACGCGCATATATTGTCGATTGTCCAATAACGTGTGCCATCTTTGCGCGAGCGTATGCTCAGAAAAGGAATAGTTATCTAACGTTATTATCACGCAAAGATGAGCTGATAATACAGATCATAATGTACGCACGCTAAGTATTTCAACCACTCTAATGTAACCCGCTCACATGAAGAAACCTTCTTTAATCATGAGATCTGGAACAATATAAAAGATCAGAAAAAACTCGGATCAATGCCGCCAACTACTTTAACTGACACGTAGTTGCAGCCATATAGCACCATCCAAACAATACAATAAAATTAAGCCCAGAAAAATAGCGACTAATCCCTCCAACTAAATAGTTACAGACTCGTAAAGACTCAATGAAATCAGTAAACAACGGACGAGTCCATGTATCCTACCCTCGATTTCATCGTTATAATCTAGATACAGCGTGCATAACACCAATACAGCACGACCTCTTAGGAAGCCAGACGAAGTATTATGCGCAGCCAATACGCAGCATATTATCTGCAAATTTACATCTTTCATAGGTGACGAGCTAGAAGTATAAAGCTATTGGCTAGCAACATAAACATGTTGAAGTAGCACACCAACCTCGGGAGAATACCGAAACAGGTGAGCTGTGTGTCCTTGCCCCGTCACAGCTTGAGGCTGAAGCGCCATGCTTCCCCGGGAGCCTCAGCTCCTCGTTCTCACTTTGGCCGCAATCAGTCCAACCATGTGACATACGCGATTTTACGTATTTTCCAGCCACAAATCAGTACAACCAATGGATGGATTGGATACTCAACAGCAGCCACGATCCTGAGCCCAATTAAAAGGCGAGCCCGCAGTCCAGTAGTCTAGTGACCAAACTTGCAATGTTAGGCTAGGCAGCTACGCATTTTTATTAGAAATATAAAAATATTATTCACATATGCTAAAAAAATTTCAAGAATGAAGCCTCTCTAAATTCTTTCAGAAATCATCTCCATGGCCCATAGGCCTTGCAAGTCCTAATATGGGTTCTTTAAAGATGTTACAAGCTTGAAAAAGAGAGAAAATAAGTTGAGACCCCTTAATTTTGATCTTAAAGGGGAAGAAGAGGAGAGATATAATGGCATGTCCATTCTAGTGTTGTGTCCATATCAAGGGAAAGAGTTGTTTGTTCTTGGAAATAAGCTGGACCCAAAACTCTTCATTTCGTGCTTGTTGATAGCCCATTCCGATCTTTCATTTGAGGAGACATGACGGATTCCCGAAAGCTTGAGTATTCTTATGAGCCTTATAACTTGATTGACCCATGATCACTGAGTTTTTAGTTTATCAAGCATCACGATTTATGTCCTTCTATGGTTGATTGTAGATTCTCGATCCTTGGAAATAGTATCCCAATGCTCTTCTTCATGGGAATCCTCTCTTAGAATCAAGCAATTGGTGTCACCTAGAAAGCTTCTAGGGAATACTTCATCATTATCCTCTAGAAGAATATAGTCCACAAGGTTATTAAGACCATCAACAACAATAAAAAAAAGATATCATCCTTCAAGGCTTGTTTTTCCGCAAGGCTACTAAGACCATCATCAACAACAATAAGAAAAGAAGAAGGGCAAGGGTGCATCCTATCTATTGCTTAAGTTGAAAGGGTTACAATGTCTTACCACGAATATATACTCTAATTATGGTGTTCCCCATTAAAATAGAAGCCATCTAAACATGTCATCTTCCAAGGCCTAAGTCCGAAAGGTATTGAAGGGTGAGGTCCCACTCTTGCCTTTCATATACCTTATCTAGTTCAACCGTGAAAAATATGGAAAATCTTGCATAAATTCTATAGCAAATTATACCATTCCTTCTCTTTAGAGATTCGTACCCCACCTTGTTCTTCTTGGTGTTGCTCCTCTTGTTGTTGCTGAGTTCATTGACTGGTTTCTTGATCTTGTTGATTTGTGTTATCTTCCTCATCATCTTCAGTTACCCTGCATTTTTCATCTTCTTGATATGTGGTCGCATGACCCTCATCATGATCTTTTTTGGGAGCTAGGGTAGCTTGGTCGCTCATATTCTTGTGAAAGGAACTAGGCTAAGAACTAGAAATCACTAGAGATTGGATCATGCATCTCAAAATCGAAGGTAGTATTAAATTCATCGGTGCCCATGTTAGATATGGAAAATACAAAATGTTAGACTCATGAAATGATGGGTAGAAGATGGTTGAACCACACCCTAACAGGGAGGATTAGGAAGTAATCCTCAACCATGGATTTTGGGGCAAGTGGTTAGCCCATCGTACTCCTAGCTGGTAGGTCATGAGTTCAATTCCCACAATTGGTATCAGAGCTTAGGAAGTAGGCTTGGACAAAGTGGATGGAAGGCATGCACGTCGCTTTCAAAGATGAGCACAACAAAGATTGGAGTGTATCTCCCAATCCGTAGGTCAGATTTAGACCTGTAAGATATTGTTCGAAACCTCTTGGAACAAACTTTCCAATGGAAGCAGTAGATTGAGGATCCAAGATACATTGCATAGGTGAGAACCAGATTCAAGATACCAAGGTTGAGAGCAAGACAAGTATGTAGGCTAGTGGCCAAGAAGTAGAAAGACACCAAGGTTGAGAACAAAAAGGTTAAAGAAACTATGCAAGGGCGAGGACATCAATTCAAGGGGAGATCAAGGATTGATCATTGAGGAAAATGATCCTAGAAGGGGATGAGCGTGTTAGACTCATGAAATGACAAGTAGGAGATGGTTGAACCACACCCTATGAGGGAGGATTAGGAAGTAATCCTCAACCATGGCTTTTGGGGCAAATGGTTAGCCCATCTTACTCCTAGCCAGTAGGTCATGAGTTCAATTCCCACACAAAAGTCCTTGTAGCACTAGTATCGATGGGTTCTATGACCACTTTGTTTAGTTGCCCCTTGTTCGGTACTTATTGGGCTTGTTGAAGTTATACTTGTAGGTGGTGCTATGCTACCAGTCGTCTGACCCTCTCGCATTGGTGTGTGTGAGAGGCGGATACAAATCAGAGGGATCACGGGATGTGGCCCTCGAGGTGACAATTGTGGCGATGGTTGTGGGAATGGTAACGCTTCAACTTGTAGACATGGGATGGAGCTGCTCATCTATTTAGTTGAGTGAGATTTGGAAGTGTGGTTGCTCTTGTATCTATTGAGCTTAGTGCTAGTGAGATCATGCTCAATTGGAATATCATAAGCGAGACACATATATGCAATTCATATGATTGCACAACATCTATGAATGACATGCTTCATGGCCCACCTTTGAGTTGTTAGGTATAATTGCTCTTGTACCCAATGAGTTAGAATGGTCCATGATAGGTTATTAGCCAAATACAAATTGAACCGTATGCACTTGTGTGGTTGAGTGAAGTGGTCCTCAGCCAGGAATGCAAAGTGTTACATGCATATCCTTAATGGTGTGGAAAGCTCTGGTGTGAGTGTCGAAATGTCTGTCCACTTGAGCGGATCTCCCTTCTTCATAGATTTGGGGATTAAAATCTCTATTTCTGGGCAAAGATGTCTACAATTGATCTTGAGGGCTGCTTGGATAAGCTTACATGTGAGGCTGAATTTCTTGAAGGGTGGCTCTGTCACTAGAGAGGGTAGTATGAATGTGCACGGGAGCTCTTTCCTATTTGCAGGTTGGAGTGTGGTAACCAAATAATAGCATTTGTAAAATTCTAGCTTTGGTAGTGGTGCTTCAAAGTATTCTTTGAAGCCAGACTTCTCCCACAATAATTGCAAACTCCTAAGTGTATAGTGATGCCTCAAACTCTCGGGAGAAGAGCTGGTATCTTGCCCATATATTACCATTGAAAGTTATCCTTGTCTCATAGATATGCTCGGCATTGGCAAGAGGTCCTTCGAGTCCTTGGAACCAATGAGATTTAACATGAATGCACTCAGTCTTCCCTTTAGGTGGGTTCTCAATGGGCATAGGATCTTGGAATCCCTAGAACTCTGATGGTGGCAACAAGGGATACTCCTCAGCTTGGAGGTTTCAATAGTCCACCATGTGTAGGTTGGGCCTGCTATGGATGATTCTTCTCTTGCTTGCATTGCAATCCTAGGTGCTTGTTATTAAGATCTGCTACAAAGGAGAACCCATTAGTATGGAAACAAATCTTGATCTCAGTATGGCAAGACCGGCAATCCCTTTCCAATACCGATATGCATCCCATGTAGCCTGGTGATGTGTTTTGATATTCATGATGTCTTCATGCCTGATGCGAGTCGCTAGACTTCCTACATACATACTTTGGAGAGTGCATAATGTCATATGCATGATTGGTGTCATCATATTTGAGTATTTATAATAGTAAATATACTAAAAGCCCAAGATACTAGGGTTCTAAGATAAATATTAGTATCTATAATTCAATATATACAAAATTAGGGTTTTAAGATTAATACTAGTATATATAATTAAAGATATAAAAAACTAGGATTCATTTAGTATATATGCTTAAATGTATACAAAATTAGGAGTCTAATATTTACACATATACATACATACATGCTTACATATATACATATATACATATATTCATATATGCATACAGAATACATATATTCATATATGCATACACAATACATATATTCATATATGCATACACACATACATACATACACACATATGTACATAGATAGATTCATACACACACACATACATACATACATACATACATACATACATACATACATACATACATACATACATACATACATACATACATACATTCATTCATTCATACATACATACATACATACATACATACATACATACATACATACATACATACATACATACATACATACATACATACATACATACATACATATGTATGTACGTACGTACGCACATACATACATACATACTTAATTACTTACTTACTTACTTACTTACTTAGTCTCTTACTTACGTACATCCTTACTTACATACATTCTTGCATGCAAACATACATACGTACATATTTAGTTACATATAGACACACTTACATACTAACATACATACATACATACATACATACATACATACATGCATAAATACATACATACATACATACATACATACATACATGCATTAAATACATGCATCATACATACATACATATAGACATACAACATACATACATACATACATACATAGATGCATACATACAACATACATACATACATACATACATACATACATACATACATACATACATACATACAACATACATACATGCATACATACATACATACATACATACATACATACATACATACATACACACATGCATACATACATACATACATACATACAAACATACATACATACATACATACATACATACATACATACATACATACATACATACATACATACATACTTGCTTACTTACTTACTTACTTATGTACATACATTCATACATGCATAGATACATACATACATACATACACACACTCAAACATACATACATACATACATACATACATACATACATACATACATACATACATACATACATACATACATACATACATACATACATGCATGCATGCATGCATACAAACATACATACATACACATACTACATACATACATACATGCATACATACAGAATTACTTACTTACTTACTTACTTACTTACTTACTTACTTACATGCATATATACATAATTACATACATACTTACTTACTTGGGTTGTTACTTACATACATACATACATACATACATACATACATACATACATACATACATGCATGCATGCATACATACATACATACATACATACATACATACATACATACATACATACATACATACATACATACATACATACGTACGTACGTACGTACATGCATACATACATACATACATACATACTTACTTAATTACTTACTTACTTACTTACTTACTTACTTACTTACTTACTTACTTACTTAATTACTTACCTATTAGTTTACTTACTTACATACTGTTGTTCTAGACAATGGCAAGTGCCGCGTCAAGAAGCTCCAACTCCTTAATTGTCAATCCGCGAAAGAGATAGGGTGATGTGAAGATTGTGAATGAGTGATGTGTGCGAAGGTGAAGCTGAGAAGCACACTAGTGCACACACACACACAAGGTAGAGGTAAGAGGAGACACAATGGAAAGAGGAAAATACACTTGCATTACTCAAATAACTATTACAAAGCTCCTTGCTCTCACTAACCACCCTAAAAAATGAGCTCTCTAGGCTGAAAAGTTCATCATAATCTATGCCTTGTGTTTGTTTAAATCCTTTGGCAACTAATCTAGCTTTATATCTAGCTAGTGAACCATCAGCATTCCTCTTTACTTTAAACACCCATTTGTTTGGAACAATCTTCATACCTTCTTTCTTTGGCACTAGCTCCCATGTGTGATTATCTTTGAGAGCTTTGATCTCCTCTTTCATAGCTTGCTTCCATTCCTTTTGTGTGCAAGCTTCTTCATATGTCTCAGGCTCTTTGTCTTTGATAATCTGCATCATGTATGCAAAATGTGTCGCCATAAAACTATCATAACTCAACCTTTGAGTTGGATACTTTGTCCTTGAAGATCTTCTTTCATTGCCTTTAGAAAGTTGCTTCTTTAACCTATTCAACTTTACCATCGGAGTGATTACCTCTTCATATTCTTCTTCACTTGCATCTACCTCACTGTTTGGAGTAGCACTTGCTTCTTCGGCTCTACTATGAGCTGAATTTGGAGACAAAGAATGACTCCCCCTCCATGTTGAACATTCTTCATTTGATGTAGATGCCTATGGACCTGAAACCTTTGTGCTTGATTGTCAAACTTCTCTTTGATTTGTTCCTGCATAATCATCACAATCTTCTTCAAGAATCTTTTCCTTTCCTTTATCTTCATACCATGGTCTTAGTTCATCAAAGACCACATCTCGTGAGACTCTTAATTCCTTTGTTCTAGGGTTGTAACACTTGTATCCTTTTTGCTCCATCGAGTGGCCGATGAAAATGCATTTTTTTTATCTTGGTTACATCTTTGTTCTAACTTCTTGTGGAATGTGAACAAAGCAAACACATCCAAACACTTTGAGGTGTGTAAGATCAGGTTTCTTACGGGAATATACCTCTTCTGGAGTCAAGTGATATATTCCCGATATTGTGCACCTATTCATCAAGTAAACGGTGGTTGTGGTAGCTTCATCCCAATAGTACAATGGTACCTTCATCTCGTTGAGCATGCATCTTGCAATTTCAGCAATTTGCCTATTTTTCCTCTCAGCTACTCCATTTTGTTGTGGTGTGTACCTACAAGTGAACTGCCGTTTGATCCCATTCTCTTGTAGAAAATCTGAAAATTCTTTGGAGAAGTATTCTGCTCCACCATCGGACCTTAAGGTTTTGATAGACCTTCCCGTTTCTTTTTCAACTTCAACTTTGAATCTTTTGAATATAGAAAACACCTCTGATTTTTGCTTCATACAAAACAACCATACCTTTCTTGAGTGATCATCAATGAAGGTGACAAAAAATCTATTACCAGCCATTGATGCCTCTTGGGTTGGTCCCCATACATTCGTATGTATCAAGTCCAAGACATTTGGAGCCACATAATTGCTCCTCTTGAATGGCTGCCTCGTTTGCTTTCCTAGTTGACAAGCTTCACATAACTCATGTAGTCCAATGCTATTAAATTTTGAAAGACCTCTTACCACTTCATGTTTGCTCATGTCCTTCAGCTTTGGAATGTTGATGTGTCCTATTCTTTTGTGCCATAATTCCAGCTCTGAAATCTTCTTGTTCCCACATTGAATGTACATGACCTTTCCATGTGGATGTTGGACATCCAAAGTGAACATCCTTCCTTCTCTTCTATCTCGAGCAATGACCTTGAAGCCTTCCTTTGGATTCTTTATGAAGCACCCATTCTCATTGAATATGACATGATAACCCTTCTCTACCATTTGTCCTACTGAAATCAAGTTCTTTGAAATTGTAGGAACATGAAGAACATTAGATAGTACCTTTGCTCTACTTGTATCTCCAAGCTTTATATCTCCAATATGTTCAATCATGTGTTGAGTATCATCACCTGTTTCAACACATCCTTTTCCACTTGGTACCTGTAGATTAGTGAACAAACTTCCTTGGCATGACATATGGTTACTACAACCTGAATCAATGTACCATTTTTTATCATCTTCACAAGAGCTTCTATACTCATGTCTCATTGCAAGTAGTGTGTCCTTGCTTCCTTCACTTGAGGTGCTTGCATAGTTGCTTTGGTTCCTTTGATTGCCTCCATTTGGTCTTCCATTCTTCAGCCAACAATCACTAGCATAGTGTCCTACTCGACCTCTTCCTTGTGTGTTGGCATTTGATGCATCCTTGTTGTCTTCTGAACTGTTTTGGTTGTAGTTGGAGTTGTTGTGACCTCTTTCTTTTCCTCTTGAGCCTCCTCTTGAGTTCCTTCCTTTACCTCGACCTGCATATAACATTTGGTTGTGGCTGTCCTTTCCTTTGGGACCATCGAAGCTAAGCTCTTCTGTGACAAGATGAGGGATTAGTTGTTCAGAACCTGGATCTTCCATCTTTCATCTTTCATCTCAAGCCATTGAGAGTATAACAAACAAGATCTTCGTCTTCAACCGTTGTGCCAATAGAAGCTAAAGCATTGCTTAGCTCCTTAATCTTCAAAGTATATTCAGCTATGGATTGACTCAAACTTTTCTTGATTGTGTTCAACTCATTCTTGAGTTGAAGTTTCTTAGCTTTGGTATTTGTTGAATACATCCTTTCAAGAGCTTCCCAAGCATCCTTAGCTTTCTCTAGATGTTGAATATGACCTACCATGGCATTAGTAATGAATTGCGAAATGAGGAACATGACTCTCCTATTCCTCTCTTCCCATTCTTTTGCTTGCCTCCTTTGGACTTCGGTGGCCATAGCTTGATTGATTTGAGGTTGTGCATCATCGCTACTCACAATACCCCATAAGCCTTTGCCCATTAGGTAGTTAGTCATTCTATACTTCCACACGGGATAGTTATCCTTATCCAGCTTCGCTACTTGTTGACCCAAGTCAGCCATTGAAGAGTATCAAAGACCTTGAGAGTTACCTCCAATAGTTATAGTCCTTTGCTCTTGCATTTGTGAAGCTCCTCCTTGTTTTATAGCTCCTCTTTTGCTTTTCTTTATCTCCAGCTCTGTTGATAAAGCTTCAGCACCAAGTTTGCTCTGATACCAACTGTGGAGAATGAGTTCTCCTATGCGCAACGGAAGTGTGTAGTGAGCCCTTGTATGTCCAACACTTGGACAAACATCTGCACCTTATATAGCTTGCTGCTCTCAATACAAAACTCAAATGGACTTGAGCCTTTAGTAAATGGAAGTAGACAAAGAGATCTTTCTAACAAGCTATAAATAACTTAATTTGGACAAGTTTTTATTAAGAAAGACAACTGACAAAGATCAACTACCTGTCCACACAGGTATGCTAAAGAACTGAGCTTCACTCTCGGACTGATAACTCTCTGAATATATATCTTTTGAGAAAGATATTTGGTATAGAGAAAGTAGACACAAATAGCTTTCCAACAAGCTAAAAAACAAGTAATTTGGATAAGTTTTGGTCCAGAAACTCAACTGACCAAAATAGACCACCTGCACACATAAGTACACTGTAAAACTGGACTTTACTCTCTGATAGATATCTCACAGCATATAAACGACCTGAATAAGATATTTGGGACAATGAAAGTAAATATGCCAAGAAGAGCTTTCCAAGAAGACAAAAATCACATAATTTGGATATGTTTTGGTTGGGAAACTTAACCGACCAAAATAGACTACCTATCTACACAGGTATACTAAAAAATTGGGTTTCACTCTTTCACTGATATCTCACAAATTACATAAGATTTCAAAGAGATATTTGGTACGCAAAAATCACACGAGATAAGCTTTCCAATGAATGCTTAAACGCAAGAAATGGTTACATATGCACTGAGATATGAGCTCTGCAACAGAGCTGTGTACAAACTAACGTGCGGCTGGAAGGAGTCTAAGGGAAGACAAAATGACAAAATGGCTAGATCTGACTACTGGGAGATCTTGCCTCTTTCTCTACTTGTAATGAATGTGCTCCCACTTCACTTTTATAACCAATGAGCATGTGAAGAAGTTTGTGCCTTCTTCTTAACTCACCACTTTCTCCACTACGTGCTCCTAACTACAAGGCAAGATATTGTATCTCTTACTCATCATGAATTTTGACTAGACTTTTCCCTTTTTTCCTCTACTTGTTCTTTATCTTTATATTTGGTAAATTTATCCAAGCATGGCTCATATGAAAATGAGCTTGTACATTTATCTTCAACAGGCTTGTTGAAAAAAACTTCAGAGTGATATTCCCAAAAGCCTTTGATGAAAATTTCCTCAAAAGTTAATTTCTAACATGCCGGTAGATACTTGATAGGGTAGTGCCACACATAGCATACCTTCAAGGATGGTGTTGTACTCATATCATAGACAATATCATTATTATCGTGCTCAAACCCTGGGGTAGAGACATGAGGTGCACAGACACGTTGGAAGACTTTAAAAACTGTCTGCATCAGATCAAAGATGTTGATTGTAATTTTGAGCAACAACATCTATCATGCGATGTAGGCATGGTAACCAGTGTTAGATGCTGGCAATCATATATGTTATGGTGGGAGGACTTTGTGGGGGTTCAAAGTATGGGTAATTTAACCAATCCTGACGTAAGCGATTGTTCTGAAATTTAATGGCAAAGGCTTTCCAAGATCGGCAATGTGGAACTGGATCATAACACGGATTGTAGAGAATATGTAAGGGTGACTTCATCCAAGTATACATCATTTCAGGATACTCATGGAGCAGTTCTTTTTTCCTATTTGGCTGGAAGATTGTCCCCTTGGTGGTATGTAGAGGCAAATCCTCAGGTTGGAATTGTGTTGCATGAGTTTGATTTTTTCCCATTATGCACTCGATCGGAAGATTGTATTCTATTAAGTACATGAAGTAGGGTTTGTACTGTAATTCATTGATGGACATGTATCTTCTTGGGGCCAGCTCTGCAAAGTACAAAGATTATAAAATCGTTTCTTCTATAGTCACCATGGCATGTAATTGCGCCTATATCCTTGTTGAATGTGTTTTTCCTAATTCTTCGACTAGTTTCATCCAAGCAGGTCGAGGAAGTTCAAACATGTCCTAGCCCATTTCAGTTACTTGACCGCCATTAACAAGTTGTGGCTCATATTCTTCATTGAATGTTTTTCCTACATGAATGGTGACCATTTCTTTTGCTTCTGGGAGGTCAGGTGGTGAGTTTAGTCGTGGAATAGCCATTAGATCTAGAAGCTATCCTTGCAATTCATTCACCCGTGCCTGCAACCTATCTAGTGATGGTATAGTCCCCTAAGGGGTCAATGGAAGGGGAGGTTTCTTTACGCACAAAATTGCATTGCCTGTTTGAAGGACAATACACTCTTCAAATAATCTATCATAATCTTCTAATAAGCAAGCATGATCCTCGAGGAGTGTCTTGATTGTTTCTGAGGGGAGAGCTTTGAATTGAGTTGGGCTACTTGTAGTCCCATGTTTCTTGTAAGTTGTGCATTGTGCATGACTTATAGTCAAAGCTGCTCCTTAGCATCTGCAACTACCTCTTTTGCTTTTTGCTCCAACGATGGCTCCATAGTATTGTATGACTCCCTTAACTCTTGATTTTTTGAATTGAGTTAAGCATTCTCAATAGTGAGGGAGTTAAGACTCGCTTGTAGTTGAATTGTTGTTTTTTGGAGAGTTTGGTATTTCTATCCTAAAGACGAAAATTCTTCATGAACTTGGTGCATACAAGAAAACATTTTTTGAAACGCATTATCTACACTGGGTGATGAATATGGTGAAGGTGACTATATAATTGCATGTTGTTTGGTATTTGATGTAGAGGGAATGGGGATGGGGTGGGGAAGTGTGGATGCAAATGTGATTGTGGAAAAGTGCATGGAGAAGAGTGTAGGTGTTGCCATGGGTGTGTGAGTAATGTTGATGGAAGTGGACGTAGTGAGTGGAGGTGTTGTGGGTGGTGAAATATCCATATTATTGGATGTGTGTTCTAGTGAGCTAATTGTGTAGAGTGATGTGGTTGTGGGTGGCAGTGCCGATGACTCTACATTTACAAGGACTGGTTATCATAAAGGAAAGTGAGGGGTGGATCATTGATGAAGAAAGTTGGGGATGGAGTAGAGTACAAATGATAAATGAGTGGTAGGAAGAGGGTGGAGAGGGTGGAAAGGCATGCCTGGTGCTGTCAGGAAGGGATTTCAGGCTGCTGATGAGAAAGTTGGTGTGATTGATGATGTTGAAAATGGCAAGAAGGGGTTGGTTATTTAAGGGGCAGTTAAATTGGAAGTGGTGATAGTAGGTGAAGAGGTGGAGGGAACAAGATTGTGGAGGGTACTATTAAGTGGTGATGTAGGATGTATTGGTGATTGTAAGGTAGCTTCGATTATCGAGGCTATGTCGTGGGTATGGGTAGATAAAGGGGTGGTGGGGAGTTTGACAAGTCTATGTAGGAAGTGTGGTCCCGGGTTGGTGTAGCTGTCATTGAATGTTCCTGAACATCATGTAGACTAGAAGTATGGGTGTTCACAGGAACTCGGATCTATTCATCTGGTCTTGACAGGAGTCACACTTTTTGTGGATCAAATTTTGGTAGGGGATTGCATTTCAAGAAGTGTAATCCTTCCACCGTGCCCACAAATTGAATTAATTCATCAAATGCATTTATGAAAGTGGCTTCAAACCCACTATTAGCAAGCTCCTGTTGTAGGATTTCCTAGCTTTGTTGCTCTGCTATCTGATGTCTAGCCCACACATCTTGCATTGTGTTATATAAGCATTGAATGGCAATTGTGTATGTTGCTGCCTCAACTGTGTCTTCTCCCCTCATACTAGTATCACCTTGAGTGGCATGTTGTGTGTCCTCCTATTCTTGCTGATTCACAATGTTCTCCTCTTGATCCTGTTGTCTTTCCTTGTCCTCTTCATCGTCATCTGTGGTTGTTCTATCATCATCTTCTTGGCTCAAGGTGGAGTGGTCGCCATCATGGTATGAGGCGGAACTAGGATAGCATGGGTGCTCATATTGTTGGGAGAAGGATTGTGTGTCTAACAATTGGAATTCACTTGAGAAGCTCTTCAAAGTCTCTGGAGAAGAATCGGTATCTTCCCCATGTGTCACCACTAAAGCATAGGGTTGCTTCATAGATGTGTTCTACATCGGCAATGAGTAGTGTTAAACCTTGAAATCGATGAGATTTTTTGTGAACCCATTCTATCCTTCCGATGGGTGGGTTTTCAATAGGCATTGGGCCCATAAAATCTCAAAAATTTGTACGTATCGTCGAAGGGTGGACTTCTACCGATAAGTTTTCAAAATTCACTAGGGGTAAGTTGGTGCTTGCCCCTAAGGATTTTTCTGATTGCATGTTGATCCTGAATATTTGTGTAAAAGATCTTCTACAAAGGGATAACACATTAGTATGGAAATTAATCTCAATCCCAATATAGTGAGACCGCAATCCATTTCCATATTTGATGTGGATCCTAGGTAGCTTTGTGTTGTGAAATGATTTTTAAAAAATCTCTCAGTGACTAATGCATGTTGCTAGTCTTCCTAGATGCTTTGAATAATGCATACATATCTGTTCATGAGAGATGTTGTTAGTTTTGGTTTTACAAGTGCGATTCGTTTGCTTGGGTGTTAGTGAGTTATTACAAAGAGAAATGGTAGTTTCACGAGGTGTCACATAGTACAACATATGGGATTGAGGATTCTAGGGCTATTTAGGCACCCATTTCCCAGTGAGCGATGAAGGGAAACAATTCATTGGCTTAGATGCAAAAGATGGATTGGGAGGTGAAGAGGTAGATGATCAGTGTGATTTTGGAGGGACTATTGTTACATGGCTTAGTTTTTGAGCCGCCAAACAAGACTTGGGCACTCAAATTTGAGTGGTGTCGGGCTTGGCCATTAGAGACATCTTAGGTACCCAGACTTGTTGAATTCTCATTGGAGGAGAATGTCTTGGTGATGGTGAGTGTTGAAGTTGACTCGTCATTGTCTTTGGTTCTTGAGATGAACTGGAGAAAGTTGTAACTAGTAGTTGGCCTTTGGGTACCCACATTTGCTTTTTTCTAGTCATGTTTGGATACTTGCATTGCTTCCATAGGGTAGCTTGGAGTGTTCATCAGTTGAGGTTTCGGGATTGTGGTTGACTTTCCCATGGTGGTTTGTGAGAGGTTGGTTGGACACTCTGCTTTGGAAAAGAAGGGACGTCCAACACTTGCATGTCCTGCCCATGAGGAAATGCATTCTACACAACAAATCTAGGTAGGCATGCAGGAAGTGTGGAGGGTATGCTCCAGGGGTTGATGGTCCCCATCTACCCATTGATTGTGCACATTTGGTTGACGACAAAGGTGGTGTCCACTTGTCCGGAGAGGGTTGCCATTGGTTGGAGGATTTGTCCAAAGATCTTCTGGTCCACCTTCGCTTTCATTATGTGGGGGTAGGGGTGGTTGCCTTCCTCTAAATGGAAGTGGTTAGAGAATCTCTATCCCGAACTCAAGGGAGCATTTTCTATGATTTAAGTCCATTGAGTGATCATATAACCAATCTTGGCCGTTAATCATTGGTTCTATCATATCATCATCATGACACACTAGGAGCTTCACCATCAAGGTTACATCTTCTATGAGGATAGGAAGTTCCACCTCATCCATGCAAGGGGTTACCATGCCTCCTAGCCCTATGAGGTATGCCTCCATAGGATGCATTTCTAGTCCTATGTCTTGACAGTGAGACCACCTAATCGCACTAGTCTCAACACTTGAATCAATTAGCACCCTTATCTCCTTGAGAGTGGTGCCTTGCCTTAGCTTAACTGTAATAAATGGTCTCCTATCCACTATGCTAGGGTGAGTAGTTGACTTTGTTTGACACATTGCCAGGATATCTGGGGGCTTCTCTAGTGGTACAACGGGTGGTGTGGATGCCTTCTAATTGATTATAGTGATCCCTTCATAGTTCTTGTCTTCTTAATTTCATGCATTCTAAGGCTTATGCTTGAGCTTTCTCCTTGATTGTTTTTTCTTTGTCCTTGCGCTTCTTTTCTAGATGAGTCGTCTAAGCATATCCTCCATCAGAGATTCTTGGTAAAGCTTGACTCTATAACCACTAATATAATTAGACATTTTCTCCCCTTCAAGGGTGGCTAACTGCACTGTTCCACTCGTTGAAAGCCGATTTATAATCGTAGGTTCATAACCGCGTTTCTCTAGCTTCCACTCGTGTTGCTTCATATAGACTAGGACTTCAAGCCTTTGTCCTTTACATGTGCATCAAAATAGGATTTTTGTCACTTCTTGGCTACATATATTCCCGCTACTCCTCTTAACTTAATCTCTCTTAATCGTTCTAAGTCCATGATCCTTGATGATAACTCGTTGTTGATATATTTAGGTAGTGATGTGTGTGAACACACTAGGACTGTCGGGGCACTTTTTTCCCTCTTTAGGAGGTTTTTTTCCCCCGGCTTGTATATACACCTATTGCCCTAATGGGCTACTTATCTTTGTACATTCTCTAGTAATACATTCAGTATTGTGTGTTGTGCTCCAAGCTTCTTCTTCTTCCTTGTGTTGTTCGCGTGCTTCCGCAGACATCTAACTCCAACAACTGGTATTAGAGCATGTTGTTGCTTCATCTAGGGCGCCGTCGACACTCCTCCGTTTGCAGTCTCAGAATCGTACAAATTTTGGTGAGCATACTCAGGGTGTTTTCCAGATCAAAACTGCTTTGCTCTATGTTGTCGAAATCGCGATCTGAGCTCGTTTCGGCCTCTGAACGCACTATCGCAGTGCTTGTGTAGGCTATTTCATCTTTTTGTGCGAAAGGTATATACCTATTTCTGTTCGCCAGTATAAGCGTCTCGAAGTCTTCTACAGTGGGCAGTTCTGTTCAACTTTTTGAGATACAGTCAATTTCTGCATCAAGGTATTTTAGTCACCGGCCATGGCTGAAAGCAGTGATGTATTCCGGATGTTGGCTGTTCAGGATAAGTTGGATGGTACCAACTACCCATTATGGGCTTATATGATGCGACATGTATTGGTTGCAAAACGATTGTGGAACATTGTGCAGGGTGTTGAAAGACATCCTGTTACACCTGTAACAACAGGTACTACGAATACAGGTGCTGGAGCTGATGAAGACAGTGTCGAAGATGATATTGTGCAGATTCCTGTTCGTGCTGCTGTTTTTGCTGCACCTACTACAGAGCAGATTCATTGGGATGGCAGAGATGCCCAGGCACATGCATTGATAGCTTTGTCTGTCAAACGTGCCATTATTCCTCATATTCACTCTTGCATAACAGCTAGGGATGCTTGGGATACACTTACCACATTGTACCAAGCTAGGAATGAGGCTCGTGTTGCTTACCTCCGAAAACAGTTGGAGAGTGAGCACATGAATGAAGGTGATTCTATGGACAGTTTCCTAACAAAGATCAAAGATTTTAAAGGAACAGTTGATTTCTATTGATGAGGTTATACCAGATAGCTCACTTGTGTAGACCGTTCTGAATGGTCTTCCTGATTCATATCAGAGTTTTGCTTCTACTCTTCGGTTGATGATGAAAGGCAATCCGAATGCCTTATCATTTGAGGATTTAGTTTCTGTTCTGTTGCAGGAAGATCAGTCCAGACAGAATAGGTCCATTATGCATGTTGCAGATCAAGCTTTCCTGGCTAGTCAGAAGGGCAAAGGAAAATGGAGCTCTTCTACTAGTAAGCAGAAATCTGCAAATGCTGCACATTCAAAGAACCAGGATAAAGATGAGAAGAAATCAGAAAAGCAGAAATTGTTTTGCAAGTACTGTAAAGGGAATGATCATATCATAAAGAACTGTCCAAAACTGGCTGCAAAAGAGGCAAAGAAAAAGGAGGTTGAAATGGTTGTTGCAGAAGCCTCTACACCAAAAACAAAGTCTACTAATCTTGTGCAGAAAGGCAATCCGAATGCCTTATCATTTGAGGAGTTAGTTTCTATTCTGTTGCAGGAAGATCAGTCTAGACAGAATAGGTCCATTATGCATGTTGTAGATCAAGCTTTCTTGGCTAGTCAGAAGGGCAAAGGAAAATGGAGCTCCTTCTACTAGTAAGCAGAAATCTGCAAATGCTTCACATTCAAAGAACCAGGATAAAGATGAGAAGAAATCAGAAAAGCAGAAATTGTTTTGCAGGTACTGTAAAGGGAATGATCATATCATAAAGAACTGTCCAAAACTGGCTGCAAAAGAGGCAAAGAAAAAGGAGGCTGAAATGGTTGTTGCAGAAGCCTCTACACCAAAAACAGAGTCTACTAATCTTGTGCAGGAAGAAGAATGGGCGTTTACTACTGTTTGCAGTTTTGACCCATCTTCTCATGAGTAGTGCATGTCTACAGTGGACTAAGATGTTTGGTACTTTGACAGTGGGATGACCAAACATATTACGTCGCAGTGCAGTTTCTTCTCTTCACTCGAGCCTGCCCCTACAGGGAATACTGTCACATGCGCCAACAACTCCTCTTATCTTGTTATGGGAGTTGGTAAGATCATTCTGACTACTGCTGATGGTAGTTCTTTCACCTTGTCAGATGCTTTATTTGTGCCAGGGATCAAGAAGAATCTATTATCAGTTTCTGCATTAGCCAAGATTGGCTTGGTTGTGAAATTTGTTGATGACAGATGTACAGTTCATGATCTGTCAAATGGCGATGTTATTATTGCTTCTGGCATTTTATGTCGTGGGTTGTATAAGCTCATAGACTATGAAAGATCTATGAATGATTCGGCATGTACAGTTCATGATTCTCAGCCTATGTCAGATGCAAAGCTTTGGCATCCACGCTTTGGTCATCTGAATTTTGCTAGTTTGCTACGCCTGCAGAAATCTGATATGGTGTCTTCTTTGCCCAAGCTTGAGGCACCTGGAAAACATGTATGTGAAGGCTGTATTTTGGGCAAAATGTAGCATTCCTCCTTTCCAAAAGATGGTTTAGTTCGGGCTATGCAGAAATTGCAGCTTGTACATAGTGATGTCTGTGGTCCTATGCAGACACCTTCTTTTGGAAACTATCTTTACTTCGTGACTTTCATTGATGATTTTTCCAGGCATGCATGGGTATATCCATTGAAGGCAAAGTCCGAAGTGTTTTTGTGCTTCAAACAGTTTTCGGTTTTGGCTCAAAATCTATCAGCATGTAAAATGGGCACCCTCCGTTCTGATCGAGGGGGGGAATATATGTCTTCTGATTTTAATGCATTTCTGGCTGAACGTGGGATAAAATACCAGTGTACAGTGCTGTATACACCTCAACAGAATGGAGTTGCTGAACGGAAGAACAAGTCACTCATGGAGATGGCGAGGTGTATGGTCAAGAGTCAGGCTTTACCACATAGTTTCTGGCTTGAGGCTGTCATGTGTGCAGCATATGTACTTAACAAGTGTCCCACTAAAGCGCTGCAGTCTATCACTCCATATGAGGCTTGGCATGACCGCAAGCCATCTGTTGCTCATCTGCGTGTTTTTGGTTGTTTGGCATGTGCATTAGTGCCTGAACAACATCGCAAAAAATTGGATGATAAGGCAGTAAAATGTATTTTTGTTGGGTACAGTTCTGAAAGTAAAGGCTATCGTCTGTATCATCCACAGACTAAACGCATTCTGGTTAGCCGTGATGTTGTTTTTGTGGAAGATGCTATTCAGCCATTGCTTTCATGTACCAAGGAGACATCTATTAGCTCCAAAGACATGTATGATACTTTGATGCCTCTTTTTACAGGTGGACAGTCTAGTGCTGGTCCTAATGAGGCAACTTCTCAGCCTTTGCAGGTTTCATATGATGATGCAGATCATTCCATTTCTGATGCAGATTTACATGATGCACTTGTTGATGAGAGAGATGATATTGAGCAGGCAAAAACTATGCCAAAATGGATGGTGGAGACTTTGCGTGACAGCAAATTAGATGCACCTTTGTCATATCGTACTCGTTCAGGCTCTCATAGTGCCTCCTTTGCATTAGATTGCTATGCTATGGCTGTGTCTAGTCTCTGTGATGAGAATGAGCCTGTTTTGTTTGATGAAGCACAAAATTTAGAAAATTGGATGGCTGCTATGCAATCTGAATATGATGCTATAATGAAGAATGGTACTTGGTCTTTATGTGACTTGCCTCCTGGCAATAAGGCCATTGGCACTAAGTGGGTATACAAGCTGAAGCGTTCACCTAATGGTACAGTTGACAAGTATAAGGCTAGGCTTGTTGCAAAGGGTTATGCGCAGGAAAGAGGCATTGATTTTGATGAGACCTTTGCACCTACATGTCGTATGACTACTGTTCGGAGCATTTGTGCACTTGCAACCCATCATGGTTGGAATGTACATCAGTTGGACATTAAAACAACATTTTTGAATGGTGACTTGCATGAAGAAGTGTATGTTTTTCAGCCCTGTGGCTTTGTGCAGAAAGGACATGAAAACCAGGTGTGTAGGTTAAAGAAGGCATTATATGGTTTAAAGCAAGCACCACGTGCTTGGTATGAGAAGATACATGCCTATCTGGTTGCACATGGTTTGAGAACAGTCCAACTGAAAGCACCTTATATGTTAAGCGTGCTAATGATGTGCTTCTGATCATTGTTGTCTATGTTGATGACATGCTGCTCACTGGTCCTATTGAGAAGCATATTGCTGATTTCAAGGCTGATTTGCATGCCTCATTTGAGATGTCTGATTTGGGGCATTTGCATCACTATTTGGACATTCAGTTTATGCAAGTTGATGGTGGAATGGCTTTGTGTCAAATGAAATATATTGACACATTATTGTAGCGTTTTGGCCTTGAAGACTATAAGCCTATTGCCACTCCTATGGAAACAGGTTTACGATTGAGTCTTCGTGATGCTGGAGATGCATTTGATGTTGTTCTCTATCAGCAGACTATTGGATGCTTGATTTACTTATGCATTACTCGACCAGATATTCAGTTTGCTGTCTCACAGATGAGCAGGTTTATGCATTGCCCAGGAGTCACGCATTAGAAGGCGGTTAAGCATATCTTTCGCTACTTGAGTGGTACTCGGCTACTTGGGTTGTTTTATCCCAAGTGGGGATCACTACCGCCAGATTTGCATGCTTTTTCTGACTCAGATTGGGCTGGTTGCTATGACACTCGTATGTCCACTAGTGGTTTTTGCTTCATGCTTGGTAGCTCATGTATATTTTGGTTGAGCAAGAAGCAGCCTACTGTGGCCACTTCCAGTTGTGAGGCTGAGTATAGGGCAGCTTTCACAGCGACTGTTGAGTGTGTGTGGCTCAGATGCCTTATGGCTGATTTGGGTGTTGGCCAGTCTTCTGCCACCACCATCTTCACTGACAGTCAGAGCACATTGGCAGTTGCAAGGAACCCTGTGTTCCATGCTCGCACTAAGCACATTGAGGTGCATTATCACTATGTCAGGGAGAGGTTCTCTGCTGGGGAGATAAGCTTGGCATATGTGCCCACGCAGGAGAACATTGCAGACCTTTTCACAAAGGCTCTGCCTAGGGAGAAGTTTGAAGCTTTCCGCAAAGCTTTGGGCTTACTTCCTTTTGTGGAGTGATTTCCACATAGCTTGGCACTTCCTTATACATGAGTGCCAACTCCTTGTTCACCGCATCACTCCCAGGGGGGATTTGTTGATATATTTAGGTAGTGATGTGTGTGAACACATTAGGACCGCCGGGGCACTTTTTTCCCTCTTTAGGAGGTTTTTTCCCACGGCTTGTATATACGCCTATTGCCCTAATGGGCTACTTATCTTTGTACATTCTCTAGTAATACATTCAGTATTGTGTGTTGTGCTCCAAGCTTCTTCTTCTTCCTTGTGCTATTCGCATGCTTCCGCAGACGTCTAACTCCAACACCCGTGGCTAGTCCATTGATGCTCTTGTGCAACCTTAAAGGTGGGTATCAAAAATTCCAAGGGAAGCATCACATTTTGACCCAAAACCATATGAAAGGGAGTTGCATTGAGTACCATCTTGTAGGCCACTCTATATGCCCAAACAACATGGTGTAACTGTTTGTCCCAATTTCAATGCTTGTTGTTCATGAGTTTAGTCAATACATTGCAAAGGATCTTGTTAGTACTTTCTGCCTATCCATTGACGTGGAGATGATATGGTGTAGATTTCTTGTGAATCACCATAAAATCTTGTAACAAATATTCAATGACTTTGTTTAGAAACTGAGTCCCTCTTGCTATCATGTGTGCATCATTCTTTTTGGTAGCCTCAGCTTCTATCCATTTGGTGAGATAATCTGTTGCTACTATGATGTATTTAGCATGAGTGCCTTTAGTAGGGGGTTAATGGGTCCAACAAAGTCTATACCCCACTTAGAGAATGCATGTCCTCCCATCATGGGTTTTAGTGGCATCTCATCTTTGCGTGTTGGAAACTGAGCTCTTTGGCAAACATTGCATCTCTTTAAATATGTATGCACATCCATATGAAGAGTAGGCCACCATAGTCCTGAAAATAGTATGGCTTTTTAATTATTCGATCGGGCCCAAAATGACCACTTGCAACACCTTGGTGTGTAGTTTCTAATATTCTCAAGTAGTCACTCTCATGAACACACTATCTCAGATATCCGTCTCTTCCCCTTTTGTATAGATTATCACCGATGAGTTTGTTTTCTTGAGCTTCCCGCTCTAGACTTTTTTGTCTTGCTAAAGTCGTTTCTTGAGGGAATGTTTTCATCCTCAAGTAAGTTATCATTGTTTTACTCCATTTTGGTGTTAGAGCCACATGATATAAGGTAGCATGCTCGAGACATGATCTAACACAACAGATTGGACATTCCTTGCATATCCTATGGATGTTTGCTTTCATCAAAGGGCAGTATACACTTAATCTACACAGATTATTTAGTGTGCGATGTCAAGAATGGTGTTACCATAATGTGCCTACATGTGCTAATTGCAACCATTTATCATACTCTATCTCTTCTACACAACATGTGAGGATTTTTTTATTTCTTTGCTTGTAAATACTTCCTATCATTATTTGATATCTTTGTAACTTAGTTACATCCCTTTCCTTGGTCCTGACTCTAGGATTCTTGGGTCCAAAGGTGAGTATGGGGACAATTGACTTGGCCCATTCAGGCACTACTTCAAGATTAAACAAATATGCATTTGGTAATTCATTAGTTATTCCTTGAGGGGCTTCTCCAGTGGTCAGTCGCGAGAGATGATTAGCTTTAAGATGGGTCTTCATTTTCTGACTACCACTTCGAAATTGTAGTCCATTAATAGGAGAAACCATCATACCAATCTTCCTATGTTACAAGGCTTGTTGACTCGGTATAACAATGCCTGATAGTCTGTGAACAATTTGAATTTTTTTGCCAAAGTAATGTCTGCATTTCTTTACTACATAAATCGTTCCTAATCCTTCTCTCTCAAGAAATGGTGGTGTAGTTTCTCTCAACTGCATTCAATTGCCTACTTGCATATGCTATAGGAAGGTCTGTATTGCCCTCGCCTGTGGGTTGTGCTAGCACACACCTGATAGCATAATTGGATGCATCCATGTGTACATGGAATGGCTTACCCCAATGTGGTGTCATCAGAATTGATGCCAAAAACGTGTTGTTTAAGCTCATTAAATGATCTTTCACAACATCTGCCTACTTGAACTTAGTCAGAAGGGCATACAAAGCCTTTGCAATGATTGCATACATGTGTATAAAGTGTCAACAGTAACCACAATGCCCCATGAATGCTTGTACTTCCTTGACATTTTTTGGCTTGGATAGCTCTGCAATCACTCTAACTTTCTCTTCATCTACAGAGATTTCATTCTTTGACACTATGTGTCCTAGAATCTTGCCTTGCCTGACCATAAAAGCACACTTTTTGGGTTCATGCAGACATGATATTCTCGACATTTTTCAAAGATTTGTTTTGATTTAGGAATGTGTGTTTGCCTAATGTTGGAATGAGCACATAAATCATCAACATAAACTTCCAATTTCTTATGCAACAACTCCTTAAAGACATGACACATCATTCATTGAAATTTAGCATGTGCATTTATAATTCCAAATGGCGTTACACAAAATGCAAAAATGCCCCATTCTTTGGAAAAATCCATCTTATGTTGGTCTTTAGGAGCAATGGCTACCTTATTGTAGTGAGAGAATCCACCAAGGAAGCTGTATACCTCCTTGCCGGCTACTCATTCTAGTAGGTGTCAGTGATAGGAAGTGGAGAACTATCTCTAATAGTGGCTGCATTAAAGCTTTTCAAGTTAACGCATACATGTAGCTTTCCATTCTTTTTGGGCACTACCAAAATGGGTGATGCCCATTTAGTGTGCTCAATTTCATAGATAAATTAGGCTTCTATTAGACGATCCATCTCTTCTTTAATCTTGGTAGCATAATTATCAGTATAAGTGTATGGTTTCTGTTTGGAAGACTTGGCTTCTTGAGTCATGGGAGTTCTATGGGAGCATATGTTAGTATCAACTCCTTTCAAATCCTTGTAACTCCATGCAAACACATCTCTATATTCTTTCAATAGGGCAATCAACTCTTCCTCTTCCTCTTCACTTAAGTCATGTCTGATATATGTGAATTTTTCTTCTCCTTCCTCAACTATTACTACAACCTTCTTAGTTTTTTCTCGATTTTCATATGCTTCTCCTGTATTAGTTTCTCTCTTGGGCATTCTTACCATTATTCTTTGATCTTTGATTTCATATTTCTTAAAGTTTTTTGGTACTTTTATTAGGGATTTCTCTTCTCCTTGGATAGGGGATTTCTCTTGTCCTCTTTGTTGGAGCAAGACAATCATGAATCGATGATTACAAAGAAGATTGAAGAATGAAGAATGAAGAAAAGGAGAAAGGATGAAGCATAAAGTAAAGAGAAGGATCATAGAGAGATGGTTTGCAAACTCATGTATATTAATCTTGCAAATAACTCATACACATTCTGTATTAGTGACGAATCTTGATATATACACCTATATATATACTTGAATATAGGTGTTCTTATAAGAGAGAATAAGACAAATGAATAGAGGATGAGAAAGTGAATTCGAATGTGAGAATTATCCATCAAATGTAAGTTCAAGTGAATAGAATTTTTTCATAGAATTGCACCTCGATATTTCTAAAAATTCTCCTTCTATGCTTAGCCAATTGAGAAATCCTTTTGTGCATGTCTAAATCTATAGTTGATGCATCTATGATCAAGATTTGAGAGTCCAATTGTAATCAGGCTGAGAGAATTGTGAGTAGGAACATTCATATGTGTAAAAGTGATTAGTGACTTTTGAAATAGGTGCAATCTTGATGGTGAAAGATTTGATCATATCTCAGTGTAGATTGTAAAGTTTTACACAAATGAGCACTCAAAATCTAAGTTGGAAGGTAATCCATCTACGTCTAAAAACTTGATTAAATGGGTTGTAGATTGAGAGAACCAAGTGTTTAAAGTTGCATATGTGAAAGTTGCCTGTAGAGAAAACTTGTTTCAAACATAGGTTTAATTATTGAAGTAAATCTAAAGTTTTGTAATTTTGAAGAACTTTCATTTGGAGTAGTTGTGTAAACATTAGGAGAGTATTGTACCAAAGTTTCATAGAAAACTTTAATAATTTTATTAGTCAATGAGTGAGTTTTGTGAAGCAGACTTTTCTAAGTGAAGCCATAACTCACATAAGTGTTAAGTGTTCATAATTTGGTAAAGACGTCCATAATTGATGAAGGTTTTGAGCTATGCTTGATATAGAGGTGTTCTAAACTCAATTATAGCTTGTCGTTTGGAGATTAAACATCTCCATCAGTGGTATCATAGCAGGTTCTATTAAAATTGAAGGAAAGAGGGACCCTGGCTGTTGCAAACATACAAAATTCAACATCTGAAGATTCAAAAGGAAAAAGTTTGAAGGAAAGGATAAAGGAAGACACAGTACAACAATCAAAAAGATCAGAAAGAGTAAATCTCTAAGTAAAGTTACATTCATTACTCATAAGGTTGAAGATTTGATAGTACAAGTGAAGAAAGAATGGGAGATAGCCTTCAAATTGAGAAATTGGATATAGACTAGGGAGGAGCTTGCAGATTTGAAGATTTGGATGAAGAAGGATGTTCAAACAAGGAACATTATCTATATGGAAGTGAATGATTACTTACTTCCTCATATCAGAGGACTTGAAAGTGCAAATGATATATGGAATGCTTTGGAGGAGCATTTCCAGAATACAACCAAGTCAAGGAAGGCATCACTTGGGTAGAGTTTACCACATTCAAGAACAAGGCCTCACAATTTATATCTGATTATGTGACAAAGATGCAAGACATTGCTAATTCTTTAGGTGCAATTGATGAAGACATTGAAGAAGATAAATTGGTAAGACAAATTCCTACATGTTTAAGAGGAAATGAGAAGTGGAAGCCCTTAATATTATCAATAGAACTTTCTTTGGATCATTTTACTCATGATTTGAATCAATTACTAGGTCATATGCTAACCCTTGAGCATGATATCAAAGGGGATATTGATAAGAGTGCAGGTCAAGTAATGTATTCCAAGGATAAGAAGAAGGCTAGAAAAGGAAAGCAACAATCAGTTGAAGATGAAGGCACTCCAAGTGAAGCAAACTTCCTAAGAGGAAGAGGAAGTGGTAGAAGTAGAGGAAGAGGCAGAAACAACAAGGATAATATCAAAGCATAATAATCAAGGAACTAGTAATTTTAATCAAAATTTCAATCAAAGAGGCAGAGGTAAGAAATCTAAGAGGAAGTTTTAGAGGTAGAGGTGGTAGAAGTTTCTTTGGAAAGAATGGTGGAAGAAGCTTCCAAAACCAATCCTACAACAACACCTACTACAACTATGCATCAGATTAGAAAGAAGACTCGACTCTAGTTATGAATGCAACATGTGAAGTTCCAAATGAAGACCAAAAGGTATTCTACATTGACTCAGGGTGTAGTAATCACTTGAGTGGGAACATTTCTTTGATGACTGATTTGGAAAATAAGGTAATCAATCATACAGTCCAAACAGGTGATAATACAAAACATAAGGTAAAGTCTATTGGATCAGTGAAGGCTAAAGATGGAAGTACTCTTTTGAGTAAGGTTCTGTATGTTCCCACAATTCCAAAGAATTTGATTAGTGTAGGACAAATTGTAGAAAAAGGATATGAAGTGAGGCTCACTAATGATGGAGTTTATGTTGAAGACCCTAACCAAGGGTATAAGCAAATTGTTACAGGGAAGAAAGAAGGAAGGATCTTCACCTTGAAGGTAAAAGGTAATGTTGGACATGCCTTGCTCACATATGGAGAGCAAAAGATATCTGAGTTGGATCTTTGGCACCAGAGCCTTGGACACTTCAATGAAAGAGGTATTAAAGAGATGATTAATAGTGTTTTAGTGCTTGGATTACCTAATGTTGTAGATCAACACATGACATACATATGTGAAGCATGTCAATTAGGTAAGGCTCACAAGCAATCATACAATAAGCAAGGTTTCATGTATTCAAAGAAACTTGAATTGGTGCATACAGATGTATGGGGTCCCTCAAAGGACTTAAGTATAAATGGTTCCAGATATTATGTGATCTATGTTGATGATGCTACCAAGTGGATCACTATTTATGTGATCAAAGACAATTCAGAATTGTTTAACACATTTAAACACTATCATGTATATGCAGATAAGATTACATGACAAAAATTGAAGAGGTTAGGTCACATGGAGGGGGAGAGTATTTCTCAAATGAATTCAGTGATTATTTGTGGAATGCAAGTATGAAAAGAGAAGTTACTTGCAGGTACTCTCCTCAACAAAATGGTGTAGTAGAAAGGAGAAATAGAACTCTTGTTGAGTTTGCAAGATCAATGAACAAAGAGAAGAATTGTCCTAATTATTTGTGGGTTGAGGCTGTAAATATACCTACATACTTGGTTAATAGGCTACCATGTAAAATGTTGCAGGGTATGACACCATATGAAGCTTTGTGGGATGAGGATGTAAATACAACTACATACTTGGTTAATAGGCTACCATGTAAAGCTTTGCAGGGTAAGGGACCTACATTAGACCATTACAAAGTATTTAGTTGCTTAGCCTATACTTATGTTCTCTCTCAATTAAGGCATAAGTTAGAACCAAAAGCTAAAAAGTATTTGTTCATTGGCCATGATGATAAACAAATGGGATACAAGTTGTGGAGTCCATCTACAAAGAAATTCCTTGTATCAAAGGATGTCGCATTTGATGAGCAAGGTACTTGGTAATCAGGTACAAATAGTGCTTATGCAGGTCTTGAAGAAACATTGAATCAGAAGAAAGGTAAATCAAAGGTTCAAATTTTTGAGGAAGAAGAGCATGATGAAGTGCTAGTTGAAAATGAAGAATTGCCAAGGTTTGATCCAGAATATGATGAACCAGAAACTTCAAGAAGTGGAGAACTCAGAAGGTCATCAAGGAACAAAAGACAACCTATAAGGTATAGCTATGACACCTCTTTCTTGACAACTAAAGATTATGCTTATATAGTGAAAGTAGATGAAGACCCATCCACATATGATGAAGCCAAAGGAAAGCTGAATTGGGAAAAAGCTATGAAGGAAGAGTATGATGCACTCATTGAGAATGAGACTTGGGACTTGGTACACAAACCAAGTAATCAGAAGGTAATTGGATGTAAATGGGTCTACAAAACAAAAAGATTTGTAGATGGAAGTGTGTCTAGGTACAAAGATAGACTTGTTGTAAAAGGATATGCACAAGATTATGGTGTGGACTATGATGAAACATATAGTCTTGTTGCAAAGATGACAACCATAAGGACTCTCATAGTTGTTGCTGCTTGTAAAGGTTGGAAATTGTCTCAATTAGATGTGAACAATGCATTTCTAAATGGTTACATTTTAGATGAAGTCTACATGGATCAACCAGAAGGTTTCAAAGATCAACATAATCTAGATTATGTGTGTAAGCTCAAGAGAGCTTTGTATGGCTTGAAGCAATCCCCAAGAGCATGGAATTACAGGCTTGTAAAGTTCTTAAAGGAACTTGGTTTTCAAGCATCAAAGGCAAATAGTAGCTTGTTAGTCAAAGCAAGTGAACATGGTTTTATTTATGTTTGTATTTATGTTGATGACATAATACTCACAGGTACGGATGACAAAGGCATACAAATGCTTAAAAAATAGATGGAGAAAGAATTCAAGATCAGTGACTTGGGAGATTTATCATACTTCTTGAGAATGGAGATTCTACATACTCAACTTGGAGTATAACTCAAGAAAGGTATTTGAAGAATTTATTAATCAAGTTTAACATGGAAGATTGCAGGATAGCATCAACCCCAATGGAGGTGAACCACAAATTGAGTAGATATGGAGGAGAGGAATTCAAAGATATGAAACTTTATCAGAGTTTGGTGCGTATCTTGATTTATGCACAATTGA
This sequence comes from Ceratopteris richardii, assembly GCA_020310875.1. Classification (NCBI taxonomy): domain Eukaryota; kingdom Viridiplantae; phylum Streptophyta; class Polypodiopsida; order Polypodiales; family Pteridaceae; genus Ceratopteris; species Ceratopteris richardii. The sequence continues at coordinate 12,847,559 of CM035442.1, read as the reverse complement.
CAAGGCCTGATTTATCATATGCAGTTGGAGTTCTATCTCAATTCATGCATTGTCCAAGGAAGGAACATTGGATTGTAGGTCAAAGGGTTCTAAAATACATTAAGGGCACACTTAAGAAGGTTTGTACTATGGATTTACATCAAATACAAGAATCAAGATATATAGTGATGTAGATTGGGAACGTAACTCTGATGATAGAAGATCAACACATGGGTATTTGTGTTATATGGGAGATAAATTGATTTCTTGGTGTTCTAAGAAGCAACACACAATTGCTTTATCATCTACAAAAGCAGAGTATAAAGGTATGGTGGAAGCTGCAAAGGAGGTCATATGGTTGAGAACTCTCACGAAGAGTTTTGACATCAATCAGAGTGTTCCTATCATTTATGGAGACAATGTGAGTTCTTTGTATTTGGTAGCTAACCCTGTGTTTCATGCCAGGAACAAACATATTGAGATTCAATATCACCTGTTGAGAGAAAAGGTGATTGACAAAGCAATAGAGATCATGTATACTCCTACAAAAGATCAACTTGCAGATATGTTAACAAAGAGCTTGGATGGACCTAAGTTGCAGAGGATTAAAGAAATGGCAGGTACAAAGAAGAGCTTGGTAATCACAATTAATGATCGAGGGGGAGCTGTTGGAGCAAGAAAATCATAAATTGATGATTACAAAGAAGATTGAAGAATGAAGAATGAAGAAAAGGAGAAAGGATGAACCATAAAGTGAAGAGAAGGATCAGAGAGAGATGGTTTGCAAACTCATGTATATCAATATTGTAAATAACTCATACACATTTTGTATTAGTGAAGAATCTTGATGTATACACCAATATATACTTGTATATAGGAGTGTCTTATAAGAGAGAATAAGACAGATGAATAGAGATGAGTAGATGATGAGGAAATGAATTTGAATGTGAGAAATATCCATCAAATGTAAGTTCAAGTGAATAGAAGTTTTTTAGAGAATTGTGCCTCGATCTTTCTAAAAATTCTCCTTTTGTGCTTAGCCAATTGCGAAATCCTTTTGTACATGTCTAAGTTGATGCATCTATGGTTAAGATTTGAGAGTCTTATTGTAACCAGGCTGAGAGAATTGTGAGTAGGAACATTCATATGTGTAAAAGTGATAAGTGACTTCTGAAACAGGTGCAATCTCGATGGTCAAAGATTTGATCAGATCTTAGTGTAAAGTTTTACACAAATGAGCACTCAAAGTCTTAGTTGGAAGGTAAGCCGTCTATGTCTAAAAGCATTTGATTGAAATGGTTGTAGATTGAGAGAACCAAGTGTTTAAAGTTGCATATGTGAAAGTCACCTATAGAGAAAGCTTGTTTTAGACATAGGTTTACTTATTGAAGTAAATCTAAAGTTTTGTAAGTTCTTTTGAAGAATTTTCATTTGGAATAGCTGCATAAACATTATGAGAGTATTGTGTCAAAGTTTCATAGAAAAATCTAATCATTTTGTCAGTTGATGAGCAAGTTTTATGAAGCAGACTTTTTTGAGTGAAGCCATAACTCAGACAAGTGTTAAGTGTTCATAATTTGGTAAAGACTTCCAAAACTGGTGAAGGTTTTGAGATATGCTTGATATAGAGGTGTTCCAAACTCAAGTATACCTTGTCTTTTGGAGATTAAACATCTCCATAATCCTTTCTTTCAAGCTTGGACTTATTTGTGAGACACCTATAAGGGAGGCTACACCTGTGGGCATCATATCTCCATACTTTTATGAGGGTTCCAGTTCTCAAGTGCCTTATAATTTTGATGGATGTTCTAGGGCCTCATGAATAGTAGCTAGCTCGTCATCAAGCATGAGCTAGATGTTCATGTGGTAGTGGATGTTCTGGTGGCGATGATGCATCTACATCACCACGATCACATCGATCATGACAACCAACTAATATGAAGTCATTTGGCACACCTTAGGGTGCACATGAGTGTGATGAGTCCATGGTATATAGATGTGATTAAGATGGATTCATCCATATTCATAGATTTTTCATCATTATGTGCTAATGTATACGGTCACTCGTAGAGGTGCAATGTAAAACTTGATGCTCCTTCATTGGAAGAAGCACAATAATTGTATTTTGAATTAGATTATTGGGTACAATTATGAATACTATCAACCAACATGTGATTGCCCAAGAGTTTCTCATAAATGGATAAAAAATGTGCTTGTTGAAACTCTAAAACATTGATGTGATTCAATGAGGAAAGTTGTTCGTGAGGGGCTTCAAAAACCCTCGTATATTACTAAGTGTGAGAGGGAGATGCTATTGGAGGAGGTGAATTATCTTGATTGATATTAGTAGTAGAGAGAGGTGATAGCTTCACATCTGCAAGGCTTCGAGACTCCTCATTTAGGGATAGGTAGATAAGAGATATTTTGAAATGATTTTCTTAATATTTTTTATACATTTTAATTACTTATATAAGCATGATTATGTTTTTAATTAGCTTTTTCATTTATTGGATGCAATTTATAGCCATTAATCATCATCCTACACATTTAGAGAAGTAGCATGGGGCCTTTTTGAGGCTCTGATTGATTTAGAGAGCATGGGAGTTCCCATTATATGGGAAAATCTGAGTGTCATCTATCAATTTCAACATGGATGATATCACTTGATGGTATATATATATATATATATATATATATATATATATATATATATATATATATATATATATATATATATATATATATATATATATATATATATATACACATACACACACACACACACACACACACACACACACACATATATATATATATATATATATATATATATATATATATATATATATATATATATATATATATATATATATATATATATATATATATATATATATATATATATATATATTGTCTAGTATCATTTTTTATGTACATGAAGTTTTCTCACACAATTTTATTTTCTATTGTAGGATACTCTCATGCATTTTGCATCATTTGATTCTCAACCTCATGATATAGATTTTTGTATTCTATCTCATTTGCAATAGTTTCTCATATTTGTACCATATGTGATATGTGTATACTAAGAGACATACCTTTTGTAGGCATCATATGGATGCTATGTGTATATATTTATCATTTATACACGAGATTTTGGCATGAATGTTTAGTATTCTGAAGTTTAATTAAGATTATGATTACTTTTGGTTGGTGAAAGTTTATGATTATGCTACTTATAACAGGTTAATGAATATGATGTTTATGTATAGTTTTATGTGTAGGTTCACAATTATGATATTTATGTATAGGTTCATGTCAATGTTTAGTCTAAAGGTTTATGAAAATTATGTCTATGTACATGTTTGTGCCAGTTCATGTTGTATAGGGTTGTGCAAACATAGGCTTGGGTAGGCTTTTTTAATTATTCTACAAAAGCTTGGGAAGGCTCTTTTAAAAAATATTTTTTATTATTTTATTATTAGTCTACACAGGCTTGGGAAGGCCTTTTTTATTATTTTTTTAGCTACTAATGACTATACCAATGATCATAGCAACATATATAACAGCCCTTTTGTGTTATATTTTTCTAATAAAAAAATTGAGTATTTTGTTGTCTTGTATTTTGTCTAGGATATGGATCGAGATTGTGAGTGCTATACAAGAAAATTGTGCAAAACTAATCGAAAAGCTTTTAGACTATTATAAAGACCTATATTTCACTATTTTTGTGAAATACCCATGGGGTTTGCGACCTATATTGTGAAAAAAATATGTATACCAACATTTTCATAGTGACTGATATTTAGATGTGGATTACAACCATTGTGATCAAAATACATGTTGAAAAACCCCAATTTTTTTATAGTGTTAACAAGAAGTTAATTAAACATAGTATTTGATTCATTTGCAACCTTCACAATCCATCATGCAAGTTATATGGACATGTCTTCACTCTCCTTGGCACTGGTGCTAAAAAGTGTCAATGCATGGTACATGGTGCACTCGTACACCTTCAATTTATCAAATCCATGAAATGTAGACCTCTACTTAGTTACAATCAAAGGTAGTAACCAAATTGTGAGATGGGTAGATGTTTCATGAAGATCCCTTGTATTAGCCTACCAACTTCCCTAATCATCCAAATATCAATGACCTAAATAGTGTGAAAATGATCAACCACGATCAAAAAATTTGATCAACGACAATAAAAAAGGTTTAATCAACCTTGAGAAAAAAATTATCATCCTTGATAAGAAAGATAAACTCTCATCAAATTCTCCTCAAGATCCTTGATGATCTTATCAAGAACAGTCACAATTTCAAGATCAACATTGATAGAATGTGTTGTAATCAAAATTCACATAATCATGATCAAACCCACCATGATCATGAAAAAAAATCCACATTCACAATTAAAACCACCACAATAAAATCTAGTATGATCGTGTCCATCATCTTCATCATGTTCATCTTCAAGTTTGGGTTCACACAGACAATCAAAAGAACACAACCACTAGGAAAAAAAATGGTCATATCTCTCTCATTACATCTCCAAATTGAGTGTAATATGACTCATTTAGAGGCTAATGAGAATATCTACAAGTACAAGTTTTAGGGGCAAAAAAAAAGAGAAAAAAATCTATAGATCTACATAGAGCTGAAGATAGTTGTGGCCTATCAATAGACATCAACTTTAAGCACAAGACAACCTAAAATCACAAGGTAACACCAAAAATACATAGCCTCAAGGTATTAGACATGTATGGAAGCAAGTAGAAAGTGTCACACATCACAAAGCATGCAAGAATGATTCACAAAGAAGCCACGAAAGCTTGTGCATGAATTTCACAAGAAGAAGAGATCTCTTACTCACAGTAGGAAAAAGTCCTATAGTGATTCCCTCAAGACATCTCCTTTTTTATTTTGAAAAAACTAAAAATATAAGAGAAACTACTCAAAGTTAGCTCTTCTTTTGCGATTTTTTGAGAGAACACTCTTATTAAATTTACAAAGTCTACAAAATACAAATTCCTATCATGTTTACAACTCTTTTTTTTACAAATCTTAAAAGAAAAAATTGAAGATTTTTATGTGACTTTCATATCGTGTAACAATGGGTATACCACTTTTTTGGCCTTTTCCATAACTTTGCTTTCACTTTGAATAGGCTCCTCTAACGTGAGTGTGCACCTAAGCTTTTTATAAAGCAATTCCTCAACACTCTCGATACCCAATTTCTTGGAGCAAGTCTTCCATCATATAATTGGTGCTATAATAAATCTGATTGCATTTCATAGGTCCTATGCAGTTTGAAAATACTTTTGGATTTGAATCCACTTCATTCGGCTCACACTCTAGAGGGATTTTTTCATTGTTGGGGTTTCTTCATGAAAAGACTTAGGCTCCAAAACTAGTTATATGAATGTGGCTGCCTTGACACCCCTTTGCCTATCTTACTTCTTGAACTCTATTCTGTAGATTTTGAGGGCAATCTATTGAAAGTCAAGCTTCAAGAAAAAAATTTGTGGGAAATCAATCATGGACATATTGATAAATTTAAGGAGGCCTAAACTCATGAGGTTCCATCAAAAGATCTCAATCAACCACTCCCCAAGTCATCTCAACTAAGTCCTCCAATTTAGGAGGCCCATCGGGAAAGGTGGTTCTTAAATTTTAGGGGCCAACTTCTCAGTATAAAAGTAGCTTGTATCTAGACTTGTTTTGCGTCATTTTGTTGGATTTGTGCTTCACTTGGAGTGCTCACCAAGTGACAGAGTTACAATAAGCAAGCCCTTTGCTTGCTTGGTTGTTATCTTTGACTAGGCATATCTACGTGTGTGTGCAAGCAATGATGCAAATCTCTACCCCTAAGTTGTTAGAATTGTTTCTCCCTCCTTATGTATCCATTTGATGTAATATTTGTGTCATTGGATAGCTATTAGATTCTATTGTAAGCACATCAAGTCTGTTCACCATTCTCTACGTATTTTGGGAGAAACTTTCATTTTAGTGAAGTTTGGTGATTGATATCTCTCTTTGTGTGTAGGATCTGTTAGAGCTAGTTTGCTCTAAGTTGTAAGGGCTGATTCTCCTTCTCTCTTTATCCATTTGCTATTATTTTTGTGTCCTTGGGTAATCTTTTGATGATGATACAAAGTTTAGAAAATGATAATCTTTTGATGATGCAAATGTATTAAAGTTTAGAAAATGATAATCTTTTGATGATGCACAAGAATGGGGATTCAAAAAAAGTAGACAACACTTGGTATATCGATAGTGGGTGTAATGCTTCTTGGTTTACTAATTTACATGATCCCAAAGGTAAAGGACATGTAGAAATAGGTGATGATATAGCCCATGAGATCTCCCATGTTGGAGATGTAGCTTTGAACGACAAGGAGGAAGGAAGATGTCTCAAGGATGTCTTGCATGTACCTACCATCATAAAGAACTTGGCATTCGTAGGGAAAATGGTTGAAAGAGGGTATCAAGTAAGGTTCAACAAAGGTGGATGCTTTGTGGAGAACCCTAAACAAGGGTACAAGGTCATAGCAAGAGGAAGGAAGCAAGGAAGACTCTTCACTTTAGAGGTAAACTCTCATTCCACTCAACATGTCTACTTCACATATGGCAACAAGCAGATTTCAAAGTTGGGCTTGTGGCATAAGAGGATAGGTCACATCAACATATAGATAATGAAGGAAATGTAATTCATGAGGCTGGTTGAAGGGCTTCCTAAATTTTGAGGAAAAGTTATGAAGCATTCATGTGAATCTTGTCAATTAGGGAAGCAAGTGAGACTTCCATTCAAGAAGAGTGGCTACATAAGCCAACACCCATTAGAGTTGATGCATACACATGTATGGAGGCCAACCAAAGAGCAATCCATTGGAGGTAACAAGTACTTTGTCACTTTTATAGATGATTTCACAATGATGCTTTGAGTTTATTTCATCAAACAAAAATTAGATGTGTTTACATGTTTCAAAGCATTCAACACAATGGTAGAGAAGGAAATAGGTACATACATCAATAAGCTAAGGTATGATGGAGGGGGATAATACTTATCCAATGAGTTTTTTTATTTTTATGGGATCAAGGCATCAAGAGGAAAGTAACATGTAGGTACACACCCCAACAAAATGGAGTGGCAGAGAGAAAGAATAAATACATTGTGGAGATTGCTAGAGCAATGCTTAACAAGATGAATGTACCTAACATGTTTTGAAGTGATGCAAAAAGTACTGTCGTGTACCTTATGAATAGAGCACCTACATCAGAGATCCATGGATTGACCCCATATCAAGCTTATTATGGTGAGAAACCTGATCTTTCCTGCTTTAAAATATTCTGATGTACTTGCTATGCACATGTGCGAAGCGAATTGAGTCACAAGCTACAACTAAAGGTGGAAACGTGTGTGTTTCTAGGATATTCAAATGATCATAAAGGTTATAGGTGCGTCAACCCAAACAGAAAGGGCTCAAGGATATCAAGGGATGTAGCCTTTGATGAGCTACTCCCTGGCATAAGAAATATGATTGTATGTAGGAATAGGAAGAAGAAAGGCAAGGACATGATGAAAGACAAATCGACTTATAGCTAAGCGGTCTAAGGAGTTCCATGAATGAAGATAGTTCAAGCATGAACTCACCATGGAGGGGGATATCTTCATCAAGATATGAAGCATAATCATCAACAAAGGAAAAGCAACATTGGTGGAGTTGGATGAAGAAGGTAAGGAAGTTAAAGATGACAAAGGACACATGATGGAAAAAGAATCCACATAAAAGAAAGAGATCAACTACCCAAAGAAAAGGAGTCTTACTCCTCCAAAAGGTGAAGAAATGAAGTCTTCTAGGGTTAACTATCCAACACAAAGGTTTACTTATGATTCTTACATGGAAACTCATTATGCATATATGAACAAAGTAGTAGAAGACCATGAGCCCAATTGTTATAATGATGCAAGTAGGTTCATTGAATGGAAAGAGGCAATGCAAAAAGAGATTGCTGCACTTGAGGAGAATAAAACATGGACTTTAGTGCCCAAGGAGGAGAACATGAATGTAACAGGTAATAAGTGGGTGTATAAAGTAAAGAGGAATTCAGATGGATCTATTTCTAGGCTCAAAGCAAGATTGGTGGCCAAGGGTTTTGCACAAACATATGGAGTGGACTTTGAAGAGACATTCAGCCCCATGGAAAAGATGCACACCATTAAGAAATGCATTGCAATGGCTGCAAGCAAAGGATGGAAGATCTTCCAATTGGATTTCAAGAATGCCTTTCTGAATGGAGACTCGGAGGAAGAGGTATACATGGAGCAACCACTAGGTTTTGTTCATAAAAACTTTCCACATCATGTTTGTAGGTTGAAGAAGTCACTTTGTGACCTAAAGCAAGCTCCAAGGGCTTGGAACTAGATATTGGTGGAGTATTTGATTAAATGTGGTTACAATCAATGCAAGTCAGATCCATCTTTCTTCATTAAAAAAATAGGAGAACTTGTACATATGTGTGTAGATGATCGAGGAAAAACTTCAAAAGGAGTTTAGAGTTTCTGATCTTGGAGATCTTAGGTATTTTCTTGGCATTGAAGTTGTATACAAAGAAGAAGGTATTATGATCATACAAAGGAAATATATTCTAGATCTACTTGCGATGTTTGGGATGCTATATTGCAAGCCTATTTCAAATCCCATGGAAGTTAACGTAAAGCTAAGATCCATTGATGGAGAACCATTAGAGGATGTAACTTTCTATCGCTCTATTGTAGGATCTTTTAATCATGCCACAATAACTAGGCCCCACATAGCATATGGAGTTGGAGTGTTATCACAATTTATGCATAGTACAAGGACTACACACTTGCACGCTGTAAGGAGAATGTTATGGTATCTCAAGGATACTATAAATGAAGGATTTTTCTACTCATTTGATGATGATATGCAATTCAAAGATTACTCCAATGCTGATTGGGCCAAAGTGAAGGAAGATAGAAGGAGTAAAAGTGGTTACCTAGTCATTCTAAGTAGCAAAATCATCTCATGGATTTCAGAAAAAGGAACCCACAATGGCATTATCTTCCACTGAGGCTGAGTATAGAGCTTTGGCTCAAGTCACATGTGAGATAATTGGATTAAGAAGCTATTTATGGAGCTTAATTTGCAATTTGAAACATATCCAATCTTTTGTGACAATATGGGTAGCATTCATCTAGCATCGAATCCCGTCTATCATGCTAGAACCAAGCATATTGAAGTGCACTATCACTTCATAAGGAAAAAGGTGATATCCAAGAAAGTTTCAGTACATCATATAGGTACCAAGGACCAAGTTGTTGACATGTTTACAAAGTCTTCGGATGGAACAAAGTTCAAGCAATGCATCAACATGAAGGAACTTGGATGAAGATGAAGATTTGAAGCTTGATGGGGACTATTAAAAGTCAAGCTTCAAGAAAAAAAATCGTGGAAAATCAATCATGGACATGTGGAATAATGTAAGGAAGCCTATAATATCAACATTCCATCATAAGATCTCAATCAACAACTCTCCAAGTCATCTCAACTAAGTCCTCTGACTTGGGGGGCTGATTAGGAAACATGGTTCCTAGATTTTAGGGGCCAACTTCTCACTATAAAAGTCGCTTCTATCTTGACTTCCTTTGTGTCTATAGTTCACTTACATTGTGGACCAAGTGTTGGAGTTTCAATAATCAAGCCCCTTGCTTAAGCTAGGTCCTTGCTTGCTTGGTTGTTATCTTTGAGTAGGCATATCTATGTGTGTGCACAGGTAATGTTGCAACTCTCTACCTATAAATTTTTAGCATTGATTCTCCCTTCTTATGTATACATTTGATGTTATATTTGTTTCATTGGATAGCTATTAGAGTGTGTTCTAAGCACACCAAGTATCTAGAGCATTGGCTGAGTATTTTGGGACAAAAAATAATTTTAGTGGTGTGGTGATTGATATCTCTCTTTGTGTGTAGGATCTGTTGGAGCTAGTTTGCTCTAAGTTGTAAGGGCTAGTTTTCCTTCTCTGTTTATCCATTTTCTATGATTTTTGTGTCCTTGGGTAGATCATAAAGTTTTCTAAGGTTGAGTGAAGTTTGAGATTTGTTCTCTATGTATTGTCTAAGAAAAGCTTGCTAGATTGAAGTGGGTTCTCTGTTGGACTAGCTACTATCTACATTCAACTAGCCCATATTGCAGACATTGTTTCTCTAAGTGTAGGCATCCATTTGGAATAAAATTTGATTTCATTCAAAATCTCTTAGTGTCTACTACAAGTCCATAAAGGCTCACTAGATTTCTTGATATATGCTATGAGAAAGAGAAATTTGGGTGTGCAGAGGTCAAAGAAGGGTACTTGTGGAGGTCATTCACACTTCATCCTTGCATAGGGGTTGAGATACTTCCCCAACACAATCCTCCTCTATAGAATTGGTCCTTACTGTGATTCCATTTGTTGAAAAAAGACAGAATCTTCTAGGCAGTGGTTTGTCAGTAACTAGTCTTGACACTATGGGGCATTCTATGGCTATATGGCCATAGCCATGACATTTTTTGCACCATATATTAGATCTAAACACATCTTGGTTGTTATCTGGAGTAGCATCAGGCTTTACACTGTATGTCTCTTGAGTGCCTAGGTCACCATTTCCATTATTCATTCCTCTGTTAATGCAAGTTTCATTTCTCTTTGTGTACTCATGGTTGTGATAAAAGCCGGTGTAGTCAAAGCTAGGCTTTCATAGGTTGGATTCCTCAAAGGTGCACCTCCTAGTCCTTCCAACAGCCCATATAGAAGCTCTCTCCACATTTTTTGGCTTAGTTGTACTTCTTACCAAATCCTAGCTTCTTCCTTTGTGGTTGTTAAGTTTACTAGCCGTCGAGGACTTATGTGCTACTGCACAGTGGGGTCTCTCAGTCCTGTGATGAGCCTTCTTTTCAGTGTTCATCATTTGGAGCATTTGCAGCTATCTTCCTAGTAACTAGAATTTCCATGCATTGTATGTAATGATCTATGCTTTCGTTCACCCCCTATTGCAGATAATCCATCTGTTGGGTGAGTCAGTCTTGAGATCCTTGCCTCCAAAATTTTGTCAAAAAGGCATCCTTTAGCATCTGACATGTTTGATTCTTCAGTCTTTGTATGATGTTGGTTTTGGTAAAAACTTTATTAAATTTACTCATACTTTGTTTGGAAATGCTAATTCAAGGGTTGCTATGAATGGTTATATCTCTGACTCTTTTAGATTGTGTAGGTCTATAAGACAGTGCTGCCCTCTAGCTCCACTTCTATTTGCTATTACAAGTGATGCCTTAGGGTTGTTGGTTAAAGATTGCTATGACCTTGGTCTCATTAAAGGTCTTGTTATCCCCGGGGCTTCCTCCCAACGAGGTCTTCAAATGTTTGCAGATGATACAAATATGATTACCAAAGCTAATAATCTATCTGCGGAAAATTTCTTGAAGTGCTTGGATCTCGTTTGTACTGCTAGTGGTTCGATTATTAATAATCATAAAATTGGTTTCTTTTCTACTAATGATGCTATTCCTAGTTGTGTTGCAGATAAGCATTGTGACATCTTAAAAAGAGGTATTGTTTTCAGACTTCTAGGCATCCCTATGGGGTTTGGCATCTCCTTGGATCAAAGATGGTGTTGGATTATGGATAAATTCAGAAAAAAAAGTATACAGTTGGATGGGAATGCAACAGTCTTTCTCCCATAGGATATTTGTTCTAAAACACTATTTACTCCCCTCACCGACTTATTTCTTGTCCTACTGGAAACCCTATAAGAAGCATATTTCTCAGGTTGTGGCTCTATCTAGAAGGTTTCTCTGGGGAGGCACCCATCTTATCAAAAGAATTCCCAAAGTTCCTTGGAATATTTGTTATATGAGAAAAGAGGAGGGTGGTTTAGGTATCATCTGCCCCACCAGGATGGCTACTCAGATGGCTAGGAAGTGGATTTTAAGAGTTGTCTCCTCAAATGACTTTTGGGCCTGTTTGATCAGAAGGAATATACATAAATTCTACATCAAAGGACATAAACAGTGGGATAATTTAAGCATCTGGGATGTCATTGTCTCTCCTCTAGAATTTTTTCCTAAAGGAAGTGTTTTGATTTGTTCAATGTGGAAAATGCCTGGCTGAGAATAAAAAATGATTATGTTATTTCTGCTCAATTCACTAATAATTACTGGTTTTCCTTACAGGATTCCATATGGATTGGATGGCTCAATAATTGTTCTCTTTCCATTAGAAGCAACAAGTGTAGAAGAGCCGGTCTCACTAATTGGTCCTCTTTGTGCAGGGAAAATGGCCTCATTAGTCCCTCTGACCTGTCCAACCTAGAGCTGTCTTAGGCCTATAGACAACTTATATCTGAGAAGGTTGATTGGTTTACTAATCATCTCTCCCTTTGTCTTAATTACAGGTACCTCCAATTATCCCATATGCCTAAAGATATTTACCTCAACTACTTGAAGTCTTATACAACTGTGCAAACTATTATCCCAAGGCTTAACAACAAGTGGAGTGTTTCCTTGACCTCCCATCAATGGAGGTACATATTCAGATTATTGTGGGCCTTTTCTAACAATATCAGCCATACTTTGCTTCTCTCGATAATCATGCACAAAGCTATTTGGACTGGCAACAAGGTCAGAAAAGTCAATGTCAGTAATGGTCTCTGTCATTTTTGTAAAGATTTGGAGGATCTGGAGCATCTGTTTATTAAATGTCCAAGAGCTTTCACTTTTGGGAGAATTATTAATGCCTTCCTCCTGTCTCGTGGCTCTACCCAATTGTCTGCTAAATAAATCTTCCTTGGAGTAAGTTACAGATTGGAAATTGGCCTATGGAAGGTCTTGAGAGCCCAAATCTTGTGGCATATATGGAAAGAGAGAAATGAAAGAGTGTTTTCCAAATCTGATAGAAATTTGTTGTATCAGTGTAATCAGAGTCTTATGAGATCCATTAAAATTTGTAAGTCCCTTATGTCCAAAGTCCCTAGCTCCCTAGCTCCCTGGAAACTTGGAGCCGCATTTGTAAGAAATACAGGTCCAAAGACTGGAAGGCTATAATTCTATCTTTGTACTCTGGAAGGAGGCTAAACCTCATTGAGTTCCTTCAAAATTTGTTGTAACTCAGGCTCCCCTTTAATCCTTTGGGAGCTCCTTTGATGGGGTGTATTTTACTCTTTCACCTTTAATTCATTCTTGTTTATCTCAAAAAAAAAAAAGATCCCTCCCCCTCTTGTCCTTCCAAGTCTTCATCTACTCCCTACTAGATCTTAACGTCCCCCATGCTCTGGAGCTTTTCTTTCCACTCCTCTCTCTCTCTCTGCCTTCAATTGTGTTCCCCCTTGTGTTTGGCTTTTTTCCCCCTTATCTCCTTTTGATTCCCCCCTTTCTCTCTGATGTGCACCTAGCCACGAGAGAGTACCCCACCCCACATTTTCTATTCTGATGGGACACCCTCCAAATAGACAATCTGCAACCTTCCCTTCTGCTTGTTGACACCCCCACTACCATCCATTATCTCTCTGGTCACACCATAAAGGTAGAAGAGAACCACCTCTCTTTGGCACTCAATGCCAAAGTTGGTTAATTATTCTAACTCTGGCTAGCTTGAGAGTCAGCCTGCCACCAAAATAGGCCATAATAGCCTGATTTTCTCCGACCGACCTATACTATGTATATGAATCTGTTCACATGGGACTAAGGCCTCTCTTTCATGATTCTTACACTTCGGATCCCCTTCAAATCCTCTCTTGAGACATTCAATGGTAGATCATTCGAGTCGAAAACACATTTGACAAAACCTAGATAATGAGGCAACAACTCTCCATCAAAATGAGATGAACTATATACATTCAAATATTCTTTGCGTTTGGAGAATAGAGCTCTATTGCATTAAATGGTGCCATTCCAAGAATATATAGTGATTGTAAAATGTGTGTATGACAATGGATCCAAGTACTCATTAAAGAAGCTTTTATAAAAAAGCATCATATTCCAATTTCTCCACTCTCCTTGGACTCATTGTTTGCACTATCAGTGTCAAGAGTAGTATCTGTCATTGTTTGCATCTTCCCCATCCACACATGGATTGGGAAGGAGATGATTCCTTGATGCCAATCGGATCCGAATACTCAAAAGCATTATCAAGCTTCAAATATAAAGTCATGGAAGTCCCTTGTGGAAGAAGCTTCTCTAGATCTGTCTCCTCTCTGATGATATAAGAGCTACTTTCCACGTCTCCTTCCCAGACAAATGCCATATTGGATTGAGGTTTGTCACCTTCAACAACATTTCCCTCTGCAAGAAACCTGCAAATTAACATATTTCTACCAGCAAAAGAGAGTTTTAGTGCATAAAAATGAGCAATTTGTTTATCTAACAGATCCCCTCTTGGGATAAAACAATAAAATTAGTCGGGTAAAACTCAAGTAGAAAAAGATGCACTTAATTTCCTACCAATGCTTGACACTTGGGAAATGGCATAAGCCTTCTCATATGAGAGACAACACACTAAATATCAGGTCGAGAGTTGGATTGTTCTGAAAACCATGTTCTAGCAAGTAGGCATGTATCTTCTCATACCAAGCACATGGTGCCTTGCTTCAAACCAGATACTGCCTTCTAAAACTTGCACACTTTGTTTTCATGCCATTTCTACACAAAACCATGGGGCTGAGATTTATAGAGTTCTTCATGTAATTTACCCTTCAAAAATGTAGTTTTAATGTTCAACTGATGTACATTCCATCAAGATCTGCAAGTGCACAAATGCTATGAATGATGGTCATTCCCCTCAGAATCAATGCCTCTCTTTTGAGCATAACCTTGGCAACAAGCCAAGGCTTATAATTTGCAACTATTCCATCAAGCTACATTTCAACTTGTATACACATTTAACGCCAATGACCTTTTTTATTGGAGGAAAATCACATAAAGATCAAGTAACATTCTTCATAATAGCATATTATTATGATTGCATAGCTTTTATCTAATGTTTTGAATTATGTGCTTTATCAAAAGAAACAACCTCATTCTCATCACAATGGCAAGAGAGCACCATTGCATAACAATATAATGCAAAGGAAGCACTATGAGAGCCTGAACGAGTACCATATGACAAAGGTGCATCTAGTTTTTTATCTCTCAAAGTCTTCAATAGCCATTTAGGCATAGGTTTTTCCTCTTCTATATCAACCCTCTCATCAATGTGTGTGTCATGTAAATATGATGAGAAATGGAATGATCTCTACCATCATTTGGAACCTGTAAAGGTTGAGAAATTACCTCATTTGGACTAAGAGAAATTACCTCATTTGGACTAACACTTGATGTTCTACCCACAAAATGAGGTGTCAAGGTGTCACACACATCCTCTGAGCTGACTGATGTCTCCTTGCTACATGCAAGTAAGGGTTGAATTTCATCTTCCACAAAAGCAACATCACAACTAACTAGAATGAATTTATTCTATGGATGATATAGATGATATCCTTTGTTTTCATAATTATACCCAATAAAAATACATTTCATAGCTTTAACATATAATTTGTGCTATGTTTGAGGCAGTAATGCATGTGAAAGACAACCAAAAACACATAGATGAGCAATAGATGGCTTGCGACCATGCCAAGCCTCGTATGGAGTAGTAGCCTGTAATGTTTTGGTGGGACATTTATTAAGTATATATTGTTGAGATATCAAGCTCAACATGTGATGATCCATGATGACATGTATTAATTTTTTGTTTCTTTGACATGTATAGTGGTCACGTCGGTATATGTCAGGGATACTTCATTCAACTTTATTAGATTTATCTATCGAGAGTGATGGCACATTCGTTTTCTTGCCATCTCACTCATTCCCAGACATTAGGATTTTCTTTATGTACGTTTATTTATACATTTCACTTGTTGTATTGTTGTTTTAGGTCATTCTTGTACATCCCTTTTATGTAATAGAAGCAGAAGAAGAAGAGGAAGAAGAAGAAGAAGAAGAAGAAGAAGAAGAAGAAGAAGAAGAAGAAGAAGAAGAAGAAGAAGAAGAAGAAGAAGAAGATCATCATTTTTCCTTGCCTCGATTTATGTGTGTGCTTCTCTTTGATTGTGAGTGTGTGTGTGTGTGTGTGTGTGTGTGAGCTCTTCCTTATCTCATTCTTCGTGACATGGTATCAGAGCGAGTGTAATTGTAGAGATCTCGTGGAGAAGGCAGACGATGAAGAGTATGCGGGAAGGCATGGAGAAAGCACGATTCACAAATGACCTCAGATTGCTACAAAAATTGCCATGAAGGTAGAAGGCAGAGTTATCCCTTTAGGATCACTTGTTTTTGTCAGATTTCTACTTTGGAGCCATCTCGATCTCTGTTTCAAACCCCCCAAGGTGGGGCCCAAAAAAAAACTAGGTCAATTTGCAAAACTGTAACTTGCATCCTATTCAGCAACACTCATATATTCTAGTTCCAGAATTTCAAGCGATTTTGTGTACTGTGGATACATGAAAACTGTGTTTTTCTGAGATCGAAATGTCACATCAAAGTGCGATAGTGTTCAAGCAGAAGTACTGCTTGTAGTGTTTTGTAGTATTGTGAATTACTGCAAAAATGGAAAATTCGGATGGAATGAGTCAACTTATGAGGGATAAGCTAGACAAGAATAACTTCCATGCTTGGAGATTCAAAATGATGAATTTCTTGATGGGAAAAGGGTACTGGAAGTACATCAAAGGAGAGAACAAAAATGCTCCACAATTACCAAAGAGCAATCGAACTGTAGACCAATTAAGAGCATATGAGGAATGGAATCAAGGAGCATGAAAGGTAATGTATTGGCTATCTCTTAGCATATAGGATAGCATGATTGACACATACAGGATGCCAAAACTCCAAAAGAGGCTTGGAGTAGTTTGGTCACATTGTATTAGACCAATATAAAGGCACGAAAATTGCAACTCAAGAACGAGCTGCATACATTAGAGAAAAAGGGCATGTCAGTAAGTGACTACACTCTAAAAATAAAAAACATATGTGAGTCACTTGCATCTATTGGCATGAATGTAGATGATGATGATAAGGTGGAAGTGTGCCTTTGTGGTTTAGGAGCTGCATATAAGTAGTCTAGAACATCTATTCAAACCAGGGAACATATTTCGAATTTCACTGATTTGGTGTCCATGCTAATTATTGAAGAAAAGAATCTTGATGAGGACTTGAAATCCCAAGGAAAACCTAGCTCTAAGCAAGTATTCTACTCTGGCAAAGGAAGAGGCAGAGGTTTCAGAAGTGGAAGAGGACACAATAATCAAGACCAAGGTCAACAATAGAATCATGTAGGAGGTAGAGAACAATTTCAAGGTAGGGGGAGCCAAAGAGGCCACAAATATTTCCAAAGAAATGATTCAGGGAATGATAGTAAAGGATGCTAGAATTGTGGTAAACCTGGACATTTTGAATGTGATTGCAGGTTGAAGAATCAAAATAATAGAACGCAGCAAAACAACTATGCATCCACAAATGCAGATGATTTTGAGAAACTGTTCATGGTTTAACAGCACATGATGAATACGATGTCTGTTGGTGTTTCAAAAGTCAATGGTAATGTCTAGTATGTTGATTCAGGTGCTTCAAATCACATGACCACTCATGTGGAATGGTTTAGTAGTTTGTAGAAATTTCCAATTCCTGGATATGTTGAAACAGGTGATTACACATAACACCCTATCAAGCATACAAGAAACATAGCACTATCTATGGAGGACGAAAAAGTAAAACATCATGCTGATGTGCTGCATGTTCCAAATATAACAAAGAATCTGGTTTTTGTTGGACAAATGGTTGACCAGGGACTACAAGTTAGGTTCAATGTTGATGGGCTATATGTAAAAGAGTACAAACAAGATGGAAGATTGATTGCCAAAGGAAACATAGTGGGTAGGATGTTCACCTTAAATGTGAAAATTCCTTAAATGAATGCAGCCATGTTTGCAAAAGGTGCAAGAGTCATTGCTGATATAGAGATATGGAAAAATGAGTTGGACATGCAAATTTTTAGAGGTTGAAATTGATGCAATCAAAGGAGATTGTCAATGGACTACCAAATTTCAAGGTTGCATAGATGCAAAAGGTATGTGCAACATGTCAATTTTGTAAACAATCAAGAGCATAATTTTCACATGACAAGCATGTTAGTGAGAATGTACTAGAAATAGTACATACAGATGTTTGGGGTCCTACAAAGACCACATCTATGGGAAGTTGTAGGTTTTATGTTACTTTCATTGATGACCATACATGGAAAGTATGGGTATGTTTCATGAAAGAGCAGACTAAGGTGTTCACTCACTTCCAAAATTTGAAGGCTATGGTGGAAAACTAGACAGGAAAGTATATTAAGATATTAAGGTATGATGGAGGAGGTGAATACATGTTAAATGGCTTAAACAACTTTCTTAAACGTCATGGAATTTGATGTCAGTTTTCATGCAAGTACACACCACAAAATAATGGTGTTGTTGAACGCAAAAATAGATATATTGCAGAAATAGTAAGAGCTTTGATGGTTGAGATGAATATGCCTCATTGTTATTGGACATAAGCCATGCATACTATTGTATACATCATGAACAGAACTTTGACTGCTTTTGTACATCAAGCTGCACCTGAAGAGAAGTTTATAGGTAAAAAGCCAAACTTATCACATACGAAAGTATTTGGCTGTATTGCATATGTACATGTTCCAGATGAGTTGAGGACGAAGCTTGATCCAAAAGCAAAAAAATGTATCTTCATTGGGTACTCTCTTGAGCATAAGGGGTATAAATGTTATAACCCACTCACACAACAGGTGAAGGTAAATAGAGATGTGGTGTTTGATGAAATGTCAAGATTCTATGCAGATGCCAAAGGTGGACTTGATCTTGAACCAAATCACAACAGAAATGCTGAAAAATCAAGTGCAGAATCTCAAGCTTTGAGTGGATCAGATGCATCACCAAGCAATAGTTCCAACTCTAATCCATGGATTGGAAGATTATGTGGAAATTTAAGTCTAGCAAATTCATCAAATACATCCAAGAAAGGTAAAGAAAAGCTTTATGCTAGTACAAAAACATCTACATGTTTTGAAGACATTGATGGAGATTCAAGCGGTTCATAAAAGAATCTTGATGAGGAACTTGGATTGCCCTCTATGAAGACACCACGAGTAAGAAAGGCACATGCAAATGATACAAGGAGAAGTGACCGAGAACTAAGAAGATCTGGGCGGATGTGGAATTTGGTGTAATCATTGATGTATGACAGTTATATGGCTCGTCATTGTGCCTACATGAACAAGGCAATAGAAGATGCTGAACCTTCTTATTTTGAAGATGCAATTGGAAATGCAGATTGGGAGAAAGCTATGAATGAGGAGATGGCTGCACCTTATGGAAACGAAACATGGAAACTTGTTCCATTGTCACAAGGAAAGAAACCCATAGGCTGCAAGCGGGTTTACAAGGTAAAGCACAATGCCGATGGTAGCATAAGCAAGTATAAAGCATGATTGGTAGCAAAAGGATATGCATAGATTTACGGCATTGATTATGAGGAAATGTTCAGCCTTGTAGCTAAAATGTCTATTGTCATAGCACTTGTTGCATTAGCTACAACAAAAGGATGGACTTTGCATCAGATGGATGTGAAGAATGCCTTCCTACATGGTGAGTTACAGAAAGAAGTATACATGGACCGGCCACAAGGATATGAAGATTCAAAGCAACCAAAATATGTTTGCAGGTTGCAAAAGGCTTTGTATGGGCTTAAACAAGCCCCTCATGCTGGCATGCAAGGATTGCTGATTACTTAACCACCATTGGATTTTCTATGTGTGATACATATCATTCACTATATGCAAGGAAGTGTGATGATGGCATCATGATTGTGGCTATTTATGATTGTAGGTGGTGATAATGAAGAAAGCATTAAAGAGGTAAAGCAACTCCTTATGGAGGAATTTGACATGAAGGATCTTAGTGTGATGCACTATTTCTTGGGCATTGAGTTTGTACATACACAAACATGTATATGGATGTCACAAAGGCATTATGCCTTGAATATGCTACAAAGGTATGGTATGGATGATTATAAGTCAATTTCTATGCCATTAGTTTAGAATTTGAAGTTGGATACTACATCAGGTGAAGCAGTGGAAAATGCTACTATGTTTAGGAAAATTTTGGGAAGTTTAATATATTTCACAATTACAAGGCCTGATCTGAGCTACACTGTTGGACTTGAAAGTAAATTTATGCAGGTTCCCACAAGCCGCATCTAGATCTGAGGTGCACTCTACGTTATGTGAGTGCTAGTTTGGATTATGCATTGTTTTATGAAGCTGGTGTAGATTTGTAGGTTCATGGATACACATATGCAGATTGGGCTAGTAGCATTCCAAATAGAAAAACTACTAGTGGCTTTGTATTCTCACTTGAGAGTGCAACTATTACAAGGAGTAGCAAGAAGCAACCCACTGTTGCTTTGTTGAGTACAGAGGATGAGTATAGAGGTGTTGCAATGGAAGCATGTGAAGCATCTTGGTTAGATATGCTACTTGCAAATTTAGGTGTGGAAGTGCAAAAGCCTATCACCATCTATTGTGATAATCTTAGCAGCATACAATTAGCACGAAACCCTGTTTTTCATGCTAGAAAAAAACATATCGAGGTACATTATCACTTCATCAAAGAGAAGGTATTAGCAAGTGATATTGATCTTGTTTATGTGAGGACAGATGAGCAGTTTGCTGATATTTTTACTAAAGCACTTGGAGCATAGAAGCTAAAGAAGTTTCGGAAGATGCTTGGATTAGAGGACATGACATTGATCTTGAGGGGGAGTGTCGAGATATCAAGCTCAACATGTGATGATATAGGATGAAACACATTACTTTTTTTTTTCTCTGACATGTATAGTGGTCATGCTGATATATGTCAGGGATACTTCATTGAGCTTCATTAGATTTATCTATTGAGAGTGATGGCACATTTTTTTTCTTGCTAGCTCACTCATTTGTGGACATGAGGATTTTCCTTAGGTATCGTTATTTATATATTTCACTTGTTGTATTGTTGTTTTATGTCATTCTTGTACATTCCTTTTATGTAGAAGAAGAAGAAGAAGAAGAAGAAGAAGAAGAAGAAGAAGAAGAAGAAGAAGAAGAAGAAGAAGAAGAAGAAGAAGAAGAAGAAGAAGAAGAAGAAGAAGAAGAAGAAGAAGAAGAAGAAGAAGAAGAAGAAGATCATTCTTCCTTGACTCAATCTGTGTGTGTGATTCTCTTTGATTGTGAGAATGTGTGTGTGAGCTCTCTTATCTCCTTCCTCGTGACACATATGTGTTGGAGTTTGAGGTCTACAAAAGCACATGAACAACATAAGGAAGAAGAAGAATCTTGGAGCACAACACTACACTGCAAAAATTACCAAGTGAATGTACAAAGACAAGTAAACCATTAGGGTTATAGGTGTGTATACAAGTCAGGGGAAAAAACCTCCTAAAGAGGGAAAAAAGTTCCCCGACAGTCTTAAGTGTGTTCACACACATCACTACATAAATATATCAACCAATCCCCCTTGGGAGTGATGGGGTGAACAAGGAGCTAGCACTCATGTATAAGGAAGTGCCAAGCTATGTGGAAAGAGAACAATCCACAAAAGGACTTAAGCCCAAAGCTTCTCTAGAAAGCTTCAGACTTCTCCTTAGGCAAAGCCTTTGTGAAAAGGTTTGCAACGTTATCCTGTGTGGGCACATAAGCCAAACTGTTCTCTCTAGCAAAGAGCCTCTCCTTGACATAATGATGGTGCATGTAATAAAGTATTTCTATGATCTAAGGGTCTGGCCGATTCAGACAAATATGAAATCGAACACCATTTGGTCACCTGTGTGTATGACCAAAGATCTCGGGTCTAGACTTATTAGGAAGTCATGCGCTCTTGTAAACAAGTGATTCACTTAGCCTAGTGGTTAAATCTCAGGAGTGTGAAGGAGGAGGTCTTGGGTTCAATCCCCATGGCATACATAGGGAGGGTATTTTGCCCAAAGAGATCTAGAGCCTTCTAGAAGCATCCACTTGAGTTGATTCGAGTTAACTGGGACACTTGGTGCACATGCACTTACATGGATGACACATGGATGGTTATAATCCACCTGATCAAGAAGGTAATCCCCTGGAGAGAGCTATATATAGAGGCATATGGTTGGGAGGAGATTTGTCTCTCTAGCACGTGGTGGTTGTTGTAATCCTCGTTCTCTTGCATTGGTATCAAAGCTCTAGGCAAGTTTTCATGGTGATCTTGTTAGGCTCATCATCTTCTTCATTAGAATGTGCTTCCATTTTTAATGATATCCTCATCATCTTCTCTACACGATGCATCTTATCCATGTCTTCAGATTCTGATACTATACACCATTCTTTTCGAGTTTCAAGAGCAAAAGAAGGGAAAAACCTTTTCCATTGAATGCCAGCATACAAGGGAGGGATTGAACTCATGACCTTATCAGTAGTGCTAATGATTATCCCATTATGCTACGCTCTTATGATGAAGAATAGTGGCAAGTAATATTTAGACTTGTTTGATGACATCTCAATAGCACTAATGAATATTCCATTGTGCTATGATGCTCTATTGAAGAGTAGTAGCAATTAAACAATACATTACTCTTTCTTAATGATGCCTCTTGTTTATCTATTTAGGTAGTGATGTGTGTGAACACACTAGGACCACCTGGGCACTTTTTTCCCTCATTAGGAGGGGTTTTCCCCTTGGCTTGTATATACACCTATTGCCCTAATGGGTTACTTATCTTTGTACATTCTAGTGGTAATACATTCAGTATTGTGTGTTGTGCTCTAAGCTTCTTCTTCTTCCTTGTGCTATTCGTGTGCTACCACAAACCTTGAACTCCAAAAATTGGTATCAGATCAGGTCGTTGCTTCATCTAGGGCATCGTCAACAACCCTCCAATCACAGTCTAAGAATTGCGCAAAATTTGGTGAGCATACTCAAGGTGATCAACAGATCAAAACATCTTCGCTTTGTGGTTCCAAAATTGCGATATGAGCTTGTTTTGGCCTCTGAATGCACTATCATAGTGCTTGTGCAAGCTATTCATCTTTTTGTGCCAAAGATATATACAGGTTTTGATTTGCTAGTATAACCATCTCGAAGTCTGCTACAGGTTTAGTAGAACTCTATAGGGTACTTCTGTTTAACTTTTTGAGATATAGTCAGTTTTTTGCATCAGGGCATTTTAGATGGTGGCTATGGCTAAGAGCAGTGATGTATTCTGTATGTTGCATGTTGAGGATAAGTTGGACGGTACCAGTTAGCCATTATGGGTTGATATGATGCATCATATATTGGTCGCAAAAGGACTCTGGAATATTGTGCAGGGTGTTGAAAAACGTCCTATTACACCTGCAAATACAAGTACTGAAGCTAATGTAGATGGCATCGAAGATGGTGATATTCTATTGATTCCTATTCATGCTGTAGTTTCTACTGCACCTACTGTAGAGAAAATTTGTTGGGATGGTGGAGATGCTCAGGCATATGCATTGATAACCTTGTCTATCAAACATGTCATTATTCCTCACATTCACTCTTGCAGAAAAACTAAGGATGCTTGGGATACACTTACCACTTTGTACTAGGCAAGGAATGATGCTTGTGTTTCTTACCTCCGAAAACAGTTAGAGAGTGAGCACATGAATGAAGGAGATTCCATGGACAATTTTCTGACAAAGATCAAAGATTTGAAGGAACAATTGATTTCTGTTGATGAAGTCTTGCCTGACAGTTCACTTGTGCAGACTGTTTTGAATGGTCTTCCTGATTCATCAGAGTTTTGCTTCCACTCTTCATTTGATGATGAAAGGCAATCTGAATGCCTTAACATTTGAGGAGTTAGTCTCTGTTTTGATGTAAGAAGATCAGTCTAGGCAGAACCGGTCCATTATGTGTGTTGCAGATCAAGATTTTTCGACTAGTTAGAAGGGCAAAGGTAAATGGGGCTCTTCTACTAGCAAGCAAAAATCTGCTAATTCTGCACAATCAAAGAAGGATGAAAGAAACGACAAGAAAATAGAAAAGCAAATTTTTTTTTGCAAGTACTCTAAAGCAAATGATCATGTCACAAAGAATTATCCAAAACTGGCTACAAAAGAGGCAAAGAAAAAAGAGGTTGGAATGGTTGTTGCAGAGGCCTCTACACCGAAAACAGAGTCTAGTAATCTAGTGCAGAATGAAGAATGGGCGTTTACTACTATTTGCAGTTTTGACCCATCTTCTCCTGAACAATGTATGTTTGTAGTAGATTCAGATGTTTGGTACTTTGATAATGGGGCAACCGAATGTATTACCTTGCAGCACAGTTTCTTGACTTCACTCGAGGTTGCGCCTATAGCGAATACTATCATATGCACCAACAACTCCTCTTATCTTGTTATGGGAGTTGGTAATATCATTCCGACTCTGATGGTAGTTCTTTTACATTATCAAATGCTTTATTTGTGCTAGGGATCAAGAAAAATCTGTTATCAGTTTAAGCATTAGCCAAGATTCTCTTGGTTGTGATATTTGTTGATGATAGATGTAAAGTTCATCATCTATCAAATGGTAATGTCATTATTGCTTCTGACATTTTATGTCTTGGGCTGTATAAGCTCATAAAATATGAAAAATTAGTGAGTGATTTAGCATGTGTAGTACATGATTCTCAGGCTATGTCAGATGCAAAGCTTTGGCATGCACACTTTGGTCATCTGAATTTTGCTAGTTTGTTATGCCTGCAGACACCCTCTTTTGGAAACTATCTTTACTTCGTGACTTTCATTGATCATTTTTCCAGGCATGCATGGGTATATCCATTGAAAGCAAAGTCCAAAGTGTTTATGTGCTTCAAATAGTTTCTGGTTCTGGTTTTGGTTGAAAAATTTGTCAACATGTAAAATAGGCACCCTCTGTTTTGATGGAGGGGGGGATATATGTCCTATGACTTTAATGCATTTTTGGCTAAATGTGGGATAAAAAATTAGTGTACAGTTCCATATACACCTCAACTGAATGGAGTTTCTGAAAAGAAGAACAAGTCACTCATGGAGATGGCGGGTGTATGGTTAAGAGTCAGGCTTTACCACATAGTTTTTGGCTTGAGGTGTCCCACTGAAACATTGTAGTCTATCACTCCATATGAGGCTTGGCATGGTCGCAATCCATCTGTTGCTCACTTGTGTGTTTTTGGTTGTGTGGCATATGCATTACTACCTGAACAACAATGCAAGAAATTGGATGATAAAGCAGTGAAATCTATTTTTGTTGGGTATAGTTCTGAAAGCAAAGGCTATTGTCTGTATCATCCATAGACTAAACACATTTTAGTTAGCCGTGATGTTGTTTTTATGGAAGATGTTATTCATCCATTACTTTCATGTACTAAGGAGACACCTGTTATCTCCAAAGACATGTATGATACTTTGCAGCCTCTTTTTATAGGTGGATATTCTAGTGCTGGTCCTAATGAGGCAACTTCTCATCCTTTACAAGTCTCATGTGATGATGCAGATCATTCAATTTCTAATGCAGATTTACATGATGCACTTGTTGATGAGAGAGCTGATATTGAGGAGGCAAAAACTATGCCAAAATGGTTGGTGCAGACTCTGCGTGACAGCAAATTAAATGCACCTCTGTCATATCATACTTGTTTAGGCTCTCATAATGCTTTTTTTACATCAGATTGCTATGTTATGGCTGTCTCTAGTCTCTGTGATGAGAATGAGCCTGTTTCATTTGATGAAGCACAAAATTCTGAAAATGGCTGCTATGCAATCAAAATATGATGCTATCATGAAAAATGGTACTTGGTCTTTATGTGACTTGCCTCTTGGAAAGAAGGCCATTGGCACGACATGGGTATACAAGCTGAAGCGTAAGTCTGATGGAACAGTTGACAGGTATAAGACTAGGCTTGTTGCAAAGGGTTATGCATAGGAAAGAGGCATTGATTTTGATGAGACCTTTGCACCTACATGCCCAATGACTACTGTTCATAGCATCTGTGCACTTGCATCTCATGATGGTTGGAGTGTACATTAGTTGGACATTAAAGCTACATTTTTGAATGGTGACTTGCATGAAGAAGTATATGTTTTTTAGCCCCGTGGCTTTGTGAAGAAAGGGCATGAAAACCAAGTGTGCAAGTTGAAAAAGGCATTATATGGGTTGAAACAAGCACCACATGCTTGATATGGAAAAATACATGCCTACCTGATTGCACATGGTTTTAGAACAGTCCAACTGAGAGCACCTTATATGTTAAGCGTGCTAATTATGTGCTTTTGATCATTGTTGTGTATGTTGATGACATGTTGCTCACTGGTCCTCATGAGAAGCATATTGCTGATTTTAAGGCTGATCTGCATGCCTCATTTGAGATTTTTGGTTTGGGGCATTTGCCTCATTATTTGGGCATTCAATTTATGCAAGTTGATGATGGAATAGCTTTGTGTCAAACAAAATATATTGACACATTATTGTAGTATTTAGGCCTTGAAGATTGCAAACCTACTGCCACTCCTATGGAGAGAGGTTTACAATTGAGTCTTCATGATGTTGGAGATGCATTTGATGTTGTTCTCTATCAGCAAGCTGTTGGATGCTTGATTTACTTATGCATTACTTGGCCAGATATTCAATTTGCTGTCTCATAGATGAGCAGGTTTATGCATTTCCCAGGTGTCTGTGCATCTTTCGCTACTTGAGTGGTACCTGGCTACTTGGATTGTTTTATCCCAAGGGGGGATCACTACCGCTAGAATTACATGCTTTTTCTAACTCTGACTGGGCTAGTGGCTATGACACTTGTGTGTCCACTAGTGGCTTTTGCTTCATGCTTGGTAGCTCACGTATATCTTGCTTGAGCAAGAAGCAACTTATTGTGGCCACTTCTAATTATGAGGCTGAATATAGGGAAGCTTTCATTGCGATTGTTGAGTGTGTGACTCAGATGCCTTATGGCTGATTTGGGTGTTGGCCAATTTTTTGCCACCACCATCTTTAGTGACAATCATAGCACATTGGCAGTTGCAAGGAATCTTGTGTTCCATGCTCACACTAAGCACATTGAGGTGCATTATCATTATGTCAAGGAGAGGTTCTCTGCTAGAGAGATCAACTTGGCATATGTGCCCATGCAAGAGAACATTGTAGACCTTTTCATGAAGGTTCCGCCTAGGGAGACGTTTGAAGCTTTCCGAAAAGCTTTGGGCTTACTTCCTTTTGTGGATTGATTCCACATAGCTTGGTACTTTCTTATACATGAGTGCCAGCTCCTTGTTCACCACATCACTCCCAAGGGGAATTTGTTGATAATTTAGGTAGTGATGTATATGAACACACTAGGACCACTGGGGCACTTTTTTCCCTCGCTAGGAGGTTTTTTTCCCCTGGCTTGTATATACACCTATTGCCCTAATGGGTTACTTATCTTTGTACATTCTAGTGGTAATACATTCAGTACTGTGTGTTGTGCTCCAAGCTTCTTGTTCTTCCTTGTGTTGTTCGCGTGCTACTGTGGACCTTGAACTCCAACAATCTTAGGATAGATCTTCAGGTGATTTGTCTACTATTGTACAACACCATAGAGCTTCATGTAATATTGGATCTCATAAGTGCTGATCTGCGAGTCGACCCCATGACCTGTAAGAAGAGATATCACGATGAACCACAAACACATCTCATCATATTATAACATAAGCTCTCATGCTTGTATATGCTATTGCAAAAGTGATAAAAAAAGTGTTTTTCTTCATTTGGCACAATCAGATGTATGTGGATTTTGGTCTCGAGTGCTCAAATATGAGCACCTCTACGATAACCATGAGAACAAAGATCTTCGATATGATGTATAGGCTATTCTACAAATACTATTCATCTCAAGTTTTGCTAGAGGAACTCAAACAAAATGAGAAACAAACATTTGAGATCTAATGCATGTAGACCCAAAGATCGATCTTGCACCATCGCTGTCTAGATGAATTCATCTAAACCATAAGAGAATATCATTTTCAGTGTAATTCGCTCTGTGTGAAGTCAAAAATTTGTATTGTCAACTAGTATACTAACACAACTTCGGTGTGGATTATGTGCTGAAAACTATAAGTTAGCTGATGATTTCTCTGCTAAACCCAAGTTTGAGCAGATTTTTCTTGCATACTCTTAACTGTTTTGCTATATTATCCAAACCCAAATCTGAGCACCCCTTGAAGCCGATTGTGAGCTGATTATGCATCATCTTCTTGACCCCGAGAAGAAAATAGGGAAGCACTATTCACTTATTGCCCAAAGATGAAGGAAGGAATCTTCGCTACTTCAAATCAAGGCATGCCCAGAGCATCATGATGTGTTCCAAATATGAAAGTGAAGCTGTGGAGTTCATCTACTCATGGAAGGTTTGCCACATTGTATTTCTAGCATCCTTTGCTAGAATCAATTCTACATCAAAGAAACATAAAATCAAGAAGTACTCTTGTGAAATTGTGCATTGTTCTTTTGATTTTATCATGCACCACTCACATTAGGAACTCTGAAGAAAGTTAGTAATGGTTAGTAATGGATTGTGTGCAATGGAGGTTGCTTCAAGCCATGTTGCACTTATGAGTAGCATAACTATATCTATGAATGTTTTGGTACTACTTTTATTAGTATCTTCATTCATTTTTAGCCCACCTATAGCATCACATGCATCACATGCATCCACAAGAATGATTTCAATTCTAACTCATGCACATGATGCATGGAATGTAGAATCAATGACTTTAGCTTCAAACATTGAGGGTACCACGCAACAAGGGGAAACCAACAACACTTCAAACGAGAGGAATGAATTCAAGGATAGCTTGTTGAAAGTAGATCAGGACCTTGGACATTTGTCCAAAGTCCGGTTTGAGGCCGTAGAGCTTTGTTAATGCATTGATGGGGTTTCAGAATCATCTTTGGGCCATTTTGGACTTACTCGAGAAGCCCAAAGATGTAGATAGGGCTATCGTTGCTGGCCATATCGATACAATAGCAACCTCGTCTATGTTTTTTGCTTTGGAAAAGGATAAGGATCCATCCGTTTCCTAGACGAACTTGTTTCCCTTAACTGGTAGTTTGAGTTGTCTTATTTTGATGACTCTTAGCACTTCACTTTTTGCAAACACTTCGGGGCAATTAGTAGGTGTACGCCATCTATTGGATCTTTCTTTAGGAAAAGATCTATGTCCTCTTTACTTCTTAGGTGAAGATAAGGATGGAAATAAGGATGGAAATAAGGATGTAGTCTTAATGTTCTTAGAAAAGTGGAATGATGTCCACCTATTCAAGAACACCCCCGAACATGTGCAAGTGGTTGAGGCCAATTTTTTGTTAGGCCCTAAGGCCTACACATGATGGATAAGTCTCTTGGAGACTCATAAAAAACCTTCAACTTGGAATGAATTCATCCACCTCTTCAAAAAAGAGTTTCCCCCCAAGAATGAGGAGAAACACAATTGGGAGACTTCGGATTGAATTCATCGTAAGAGAAAAGAGAACATCTTCAAGATATAGACGTTTATTCAAAGTTATATAGAAAATAACAATTGGCATGCTAGCTTCAAGAAAAAGATGGGATTCCTAATCCTAAGGGTGGTTTTTTAACACATACGAGGAGCAAAACATTAGCTTTCTTGACACTCCTATACAGATGCACTAATTCAAGTTGAAAAAATTAAGAAATACTTTCACAAATCATTACGATAGTGCAATGGACTCCATGATGAATCATTTGCTTAGATTATTTGATTCCTTAGATGGAATCTCAAGTCCTTGAAGAATAAAATTCTCCCTAGTAGTGAGAATGAAATTCTTGAAACTCATTAGACAATAAGTAGTAAACTCATTAAACCAGTGGTAGTGGTACGTAAGTCCAATAATTGATATAACCTAAAGGTATCAAAGATTCTTAGCTTTAGAATCTAACAGGCATTAGCATATGCTCGGACTTGAGTTGAGGGAAAGACCTCTAAAATCCTAGGCATAAGCGAAGAAGCCTTTGATAGTTCAAAGAGATCTTAATGATAAAGACTAAGTCTTTATTCTTGTTGAAAGGTCAACCAGACTTGATCAAGCTTGGCCACGATTGCCCAAGAACTTGCCATTGGAACTACTTTGAAGTTTGCCCAAGCATCGGCAATAAAATTCCTTTTGGGAATTTTTTACTCAGGTTCCATTTGTCCAATGGAAAAGTGTAAGTTTTTCCAAGTGTGAACAGAGTGAAAAAATTCCAAGTATGTAGTCTACAATCGTGATGACGGTAATTAAGTCTGTGGAAGGTACAACATAAAGTTTACCTATCCTTAAAGGGGTTTTGGTAAAATAAAAAAAAGCATGAGTGGATGCTTAGACTTAAGCAATTGAGAGATTCCTATAAAGTCTCGACTGGGGTAGGTACTTAAAAAGATCTTGGCACTACAAATTGGTCAAGAAGAAACCAATTGGAATTGAATCTGTGAAAATTCAAGTGCTTGGAATTCTAATTTGTTTTCATTTGAAAACCCTAGCAAAGAAGAATGGTTCTATCAAGAGGTTTTCAAGTTTCCAAAGCAAAGCACAAGATCATGAAACGATCATGTAAAAAAATCAAGAGGTTTTCAAGTTTCTATCAAGAGGTTTTCAAGCTAGAGGTAATGCCTAAAACTTTAAAATTCTTTTAAAAAATTAAAGAGAGAAGGTACTCTATCATGATATGTTTAAACTTCAAGATGTACAGTGCCTGGACTCAATTTTCTACTATGAGGGTATCATCATGGAGCTCTCAAGAAGGAGAGTTCAGTGTGGTGCATTGTCATCAAAATACCTCAATGTAGGTCTACATCAAGATGGAATGATATGCATCATTATGGAAAATCGCCAAGCTCCACATATATTCCATACATTACAAGAATAATTTATAAGAAGTATGTAGAAGATCCTTGAATAATAGACTTGTGGTGCTACTCATAACTCCATAGTCTCCATAGCTGAGAACATCTTCCTTCAAATTAGATATGCACTGAAACTGTTGTGCACCTTGTTGATAATAAAGAAGGCACAACTCAACCTCTGCAAGTGAAGGCAAGAAGCTTTGATCTAGTCTCTATGTTTTCACCTCTCCAAGTAGTGACTGATAGGGCTTGCAACCTTTTTCTTATATAGATATCAACTACCAATAATAAAGAACTAAAAATAAAGCATTAATCAGATTTTTTGGTAGAATTTGGCATCATCTTCTTTCAATTTTTTTGATTTTTTGATACAACTTTGGAGTAATTTCATTGGATACAAGTGGAGAGCTTTGGTTATATCTAATTGGCCACAGATGAAGCAATAAAGGACAAGGAATTCCACAAGATTCATTCACCAAAACATTTTTGGAACCCCCTCATTCATCTCATCTATTTACAATCACACTTAGGTGTGATTCCTGGCTTTTAGGAAAAGAACATTTCACTTTCCCACTTATATATATATATATATATATATATATATATATATATATATATATATATATATATATATATATATATATATATATATATATATATATATATATATATATATATATATATATATATATATATATATATCATTTCAGTTCCAAATGAGAAATATTGCATTTTTTAAAGTTTGAATAAGTCCCACTTAGTATGGTGGAGTGTTATCAATAAATCCCCTTGCTTACTCTAGCATGTTGCTTAATCTAGCCCCTTGCTTACTCTTTTATTTGTTTTGAGGAGGCATATCTTCGTGTGTATGCAACTAGTGTTGGAACTCTCTATCCCTGGGTTGCCAACATTGTTTCTCCTTCAGGAATCCATTTTATGTACTCTTCAATTCATTGGGTAGCTAATATAGTTTATTTTGTGCTCAGTAAGTCTTTGGTTAATTCACTGAGTAATCTCTCAGAAACATTCAAAATAGTGAGACTATGGTGATTCAAATCTCTTTCTATGTGAATGCTTTAGTAGATCTATCTATTTCGAGTTGTAAGCTTTGGATCTACTTCCATAGTTATCCAATTGCTATCCTTTTGGTGTCACTTGGTAGCCATTACAATCATCTAAATTTGGGTTAAGTTTGAGTTTTATTCTTGGTTAGTCTTGGAAAAGAGCTTAGTAGAGTGATGTTGTCACTCGGTGACTAGCTCTTACATAGAATCAGCGAACCTATGTTCTAATGATTGTTTTTCCTAGTACATACAACCATTTTGTATGAAATTTATGTTTTTGGATATTTCCATTACTCTACTTGGTGTACAAAATTGCATTAGAAGTCTCTACACAAACTCTAAGAAAGAGGAAATTCGGATTGCATAGCTATAGGAAAATCTAGTTGTGGAGGTTATTTGTTGTTTATCTTTGCATAAGGATTGAAATACTTCCCCCATCAGTGGTATCAGAGAAACAAGGCCATTAGGACTCTTAGGGAAGAAAGATGAGCTTTTGGAGCTACTAGAGCAAGAAGGAACCTACATCTCAACATTTCCCAAGTTCAATCATCAAGAGAGAGTTGTTTTTGAAGACATGACAAGGCTAAGTCAGTTTGTTTGAAGTGCTTGCAGTCCAAATCAACCTTAGATTTTATGTGATTTTATATATCTCATGATTGATTCATAAATCAGAGAAAATAATGCTACCATTTTGTTCGTAATGTGCCAAAACCCTAAGAATGATTGTTTACTTGCTTAGTTCTGGTATACGGATGTCTTGTTTCAGATTATTGACATCATGAATTTGTTGTCGCCCTCGAATATCTATATAAAGAAGACTTTGCCAGATATATTCTTAGTCTCTCCAATGTCAGTCTTGGGAGCTCGAGTTATGATCCCCAAGTAAGTACTTTCCAAGTTCTAGATCAAGTTCTAGTCTTGTTCCTTGGTCTAGCCTTATCTAGCCTAGTGTCATGAATATCCTATCTCGTCATATTGTAATCTCATAGTACGAGATCCTATCCAGCTATTTCATGTACCTAGTTCATCTTCCTCAACGAAGTTCTTATAACCCATATATCTTGCTCTATACCTATGGTCCCAAATTGTGGGATCTCTTGTATCGTCTCCAATAAAGTTATCCATACCTATCAATCTTGGATCATGGGACCTTTTGTATTTGTTGCATATTCTTGTATTATTTTCCCTACATTGATGATCTTGTAATCAAAAGGATAATTCCAAAATCTTGTCTAGTTTAGTGGAAGTGCATAATCTAGTGTTGCTTTGACATTTTGTCAAGACTAGCTTCATTAAGACAAGGCACCATGGAGATTATTTGAGAAGAAATATTTTCTGCACTTAAAGTTATTCAACAACAAGTTTGGGGGATATGAGAAAATCAAGAAAGGATTCAACAATAAAATAGTCAAAACATAATCATAGAACTTCAAAGGAAAATTCAGTAGCTATCGATCATAGTAACTCAATTGTTTTCAAGGATCTCCATAATAATTAATATGAAGAAAATTCTAAAATTGAGCATACTTCAAAAATTTGATGGGGCAAGATCAAAGTTTTGCAGATTTCTACAATAGGTGAAGTTATTCATAAGAATGCAACAAGACAAGTATCTAGATGATGGTTCTCAAGTAGGACTCATAGGAAATCTATTATATGACCCTGCTCTTTCATGGTTTGCACCTATACTTAAGAAGGATATGGATATTTTGTATGATTTCATGGACTTTTTTCAAGAGTTTGCATCTTTTTTTGGAGATACCAATTGTTCATGTGTTGTCCAAACAAAGCTAGGAAAGCTTCATCAAGGATATACATATGCATCAAAATTTAGACAAATTATTTGTGATCTCACATGGCATGAGGATTACTTTATCAACCAATTTTTATGGGGCTTATGTGACAATTTCAAGGACCTCATGTTAAATATGCCCAAGCTAAACATTTTGAATGAACTCATGAATTGAGCAATTGAGTGTGACAATAGGTTATTTGAGAGAAATCAAGAGAAGACTTACATTCAAGATCGGGAACATAATTTTACCTCAATTTCTCACTGACATATCTTTGATGAATCTCAACCAAAATCCATGCAATTAGATAACATCACGTTCAGATGACTCACACAAAAGAAATGAAAACATTAAAAAGACAATGGATTATGATTTTATTCTGGAGATCAAGACTTCCACAATAACCGTCCCAAATCATCCAAGGGGCGTGGTGTAGCGGATGTGTCTTGTACTCCTAGGCTGATGGCTAGGGTTCAAGTCCTGCCCAGGGCTGGATGCGTCAGAGTTCCCCAAGAAGGGTGCCTCTACGTTACCAGGTTGGGTGTGTGTGTCCTTCCAATTCATTGTACTCTCTAAAAAAAAAAACCACTCCAAATCAAAAGAATCATCATTAGAGTCAAAGCATGAATACATCCCATCATGAGAATCATATAGTTGATTCTACACCTAGATATACTACAAAGCCTTTCGGATTTTATCATGGATATCCATCATCATCATGTTCCAGTACCACATATGAGGAACTCTACAAAGAGTAAGAGCTATAAAGATTCAAGTCCAAGGATATCTTAAGATAACATGGATGCTCTTTATGGAACTCATTGCTTGATGGGGAGGTGATGTTATGGACAAAAAGGAAACTACCATAAACCTTAAACCATGTGATATATCTTATGATTGGTTCAGAATTTGGAGAAACCAATGCTACCCTCCCATCCGAGATATGCCAAAATCCTAAGACCAACTATCTAGTTTCTTAATTCTAACATTCACAGGTCTTGTTTGAGATTACTGATGTTATTGATGACATCATCAATTTTTGTAACCATCCTTGAACACCTATATAAGAAGGACTCAATCTTGCCAATATTGGGAGCTCGAGAAGTTGCAATCTCCAAGTACTTTCTAAGTTTCAATTCGAGTTCTAGTCTTGTTCCTTGTTCTAGTCTTATCTAGTCTAGTATTCTAGACATCATATCTTGTCTTTGTTGTAACCTCATAGTATGAGATCCTCTCCAATTATTTCTAGTACCTAGTTCATCTCTCTCAAGGGGATCATTGTAACCTAGATATCTTGCTCCATACCTATGGTTCTGGATTGTGGAACTTCTTGTATCAATTTCATATTTTTGTATTATTTTCCCTATGCGGATGATCTTGCAATCATAATTATAATTCCAAAATCTTGTTTAGACTAGTCAAAGCCATAATCTAGTACTTCCTTTACAATATTCACTTAGAATCTGCAAAACCTTGTAGTATAAAATGTGACAATTTTACCATTGCATAATTCATAATTCACTTCAAGTATTTGAATATTCTCTTAGCTATTTTTCAATATTTTGAGAGATTTAAGCATGAATCTTGATTCTTGAGAAAATACAAATTGAATGTTAGGTTGTGTATTATATAGATAGATCAAGCATCCAACTACTTGACTATATAGTAGCATCAAATGGTTCCCAATCTACTTATCTTTGTAATGACATGTTAACATCCATAGGTGTCTACATAGGTTTAGAATATGATATTTAAAACCTTTCCAATAGTTTCTCAATGTAATTTTGTTATGTTATATAGATACAATCATTTCTCGCTTTGAATTCAATGCCAAGATAATAATGTAAAACACCAAGCTCACTAATATCAAATGTGTGCTTAAGTTGAGTCCTTGAGACTTGTCATATCATATCATCAACATAAATGATCATGGTGATGAAGACATCTATCTCTGACAAAACATAGAGCATAGGAAGAGCCTTAGAGTTTTCAAAACCAACAAATAAAAGATCTAAATAAATCTCTTTATACCAAACCCTTGATCCTAGCTTCAAATCATAAAGAGCTTTAATAATGAAGTGTTCTTTACGTGGTTCTTCAAAACCTTGTGGTTACTAAATATAAACATCTTCATGAAGATCACCACTAACAAAAGTTGTCTTGAAATCAATTGGTATACATTCCAACCAAAGAATGCAACAATAGAAACAACTATTATGACTATGGTCATTATAGACGTGCATGTATTTATTTCATCATAGCCTACACCTTTCATTTATGCATAATCTTTGACAATTAGTCTAGCATTATACCTATGTTTGTACTATCTATCATGGATACGTAAGAAACTCTCTTGAATCCTGGATTTCATGTGACTTTCTATATCTCATTATAAGTCCATAATTTGGAGAAACTTATGCTAACATCATGTCTAAAATATGCCAAAATCATAAGATCTGTTGTCTATTGCTTAATTCTAATATCTAGTGGTCTTGTTTTTTATTTCTTACATTATCAATGATATCATCAATTTGTAACTGTGCGTGAATATCTATATAAGGAGGGATTGGCCACTCATATCCTCAGTCTTGCCAATATAAATCTTGGGATCTCAAGGACTCACAATCCCCAAGTAAGTACTTTCCAAGTTCCAATTCAAGTTCTAGCCTTGTTCCTTGTTCTAGTCTTGTGTAGTCTAGTATCCTAGATATCCTGTATTGTCCTCTTGTAATCTCGTGGTACAAGATCTTATACTCAGTCCATCTTCTCTAAGGGAGTTCTTGTAATCCATATATATTATTTCATACCTACAATCTCGGGTTATGGGATATTGTGTTCCTGTCTAGTTCAGTGGTCCATACCTATCAATCTCGAGTTGTAGGACTTGTTAGATTAGCTGCATATTCTTCATCGAGTCTCAACACGATGAATTCTATATGCAAAGAGATTCAATCTACCATAAAATATCTGATAGAACATATCCATGAGTTGAAAAGATTGTTAGGACAAGGTAATCAGTCAACCTCAAACTACAATATAGATTTCCATATATTGTTTCATGGATCTATATATTAAGATGACTTAATCAATTTCAAAGTAGCCTCAAAGATGAAGTGAGGTATCTCTTGCTATCCATGCCTCAAGGAGATACCTTGGATGATGTTATAAATGGATCATTTCAATGTGAGAATCAATTATTAAAAGAAACCCAAGTCCAAGAGCTAGAAGTATGGAATAATCAAGGCATTGTTTCTCAAGAATCCAAAGCAACAAGTGCATCAAATCATTACAAATGATATGGATCATACACATTACAAAAATAATAAGAAGGTAAAGTGCAAGAAGATGTTCAAGTTCAAACAAGGAGATCCACTTACTCAAGTTTCTCCATCAAAGATCTTGGAAACATCATAATGTACCGTTAGAATCTCGAAGGATATATCATCTAAAGAACCTTATAAAGACCAAGCTAGAAAACAAAACTGCTCCTTATGGAACTCCACAGTTGTGGGGGAGTTGATATCCTGGACACTCAATAAAGCATCTTGGGTTCATCTTAGATTCATGAGAGTTTTACATATCTCAACATCATTGAAGAATTTGAAGAATCTTAATTAGAATCCATGCAGTTGGATGAAAATCATGAGCATACAATATCCTGATGTCCTAAAGGAAGAAAAAAGTTGGATTTAAGACTTCCACAATCACCATCCCAAATCAAAAGAATCATAGAATCATCCACAAAATTAAAATAAGATTACATCTCACAATGAGAATCATGCACTTAGTTGTACACCTAGATATACTACAAACACTTTCAGGTTTCATCATGGATATTCATCATCGACATCTTCAAGTACCACATAACATGAACTCTATAAAGGCCTATAATAATAAAGATTCAAGTCCAAAATATATGAAGATCATATGGCCGCTCATGAAACTCACTGCTTGAGAGGAAGGTGACATGGATACAAAAGAAACTCGTGAATCCTCGATTTCATGTGACTTTCTATATCTCACTATTTGTTTAAAATTTCGAGAACTTAATGCTATCATCACGTCTCGAACATGGAAAAACCCTAAGATCAATTGTCTACTTGCTTGATTATGATATCCATAGGTCCAATTTCTGATTGCTTACATTATCAATGACATCATCAATTCCTAACCACTAGTGAATACCTATATAAGGAGGGTTTGGCCAATCATATCCTCAGTCTTGCCAATATCAGTCTTGGGATCTCAAGGAGTCACAATCTTCAAGTACGTACATTCCAAGTTCTAGTTTCAGTTATAGTCTTGTTCCTTATTCTATTCTTGTCTAGTCTAGTATCCTAGACATCCTCTCTTGTCCTCTTGTAATCTCATACTATGAGATCCTCATGAGCTCTTTCCTATACTTAATCCATCTTCCCCACGGGAGCTTCTTATAATCGAGATATATTGTTTCATACCTATGACCCCAAGTTATGGGATATCTTGTATCCTAATTAGTTCAATTATCCATACATATTAGTTCCTAGTTGTTGCATTTCTTGTATTACTTGCATATTCTTGTATTATTTTCCCTACATGAGTAATCTTAATAAAAAGCATAATCATGAAATCTTGTCTAGTCTAGTTAGAGAGCATAATCTAGTGCTCTCTTGACACCATCTGCTTTTCTTTTGAGCTTGAAGATCCACTTCACACCAATAGCTTTTTTTTTACCCTTCGATAACTCACAAAGCTTTCATGTTTGATTCTTATGAATAGAATCATTCTTCTTCTCCTTTGCTTTCTTTCAAATAAGACTTTGTTATGCAACTTTGATTCTAGCAGGTTCATTCTCAACTCAAGTAAGTGAAAGAATGTTATGGATCTCAAAAATTCTGCCTAATTTACCTGGTCTTCACAATTTTTCTTATTATGAATTCTTATCCTTTCGGTGAAGATTTCTATATTACTATCTTGCACTATTTGGAAGAACCACTTTGGAAATCTTTTGAAAATTGGTGCAATAACTTATTTTTCAGAGCTCTTTCCTTTGGAACCC
Source organism: Ceratopteris richardii (assembly GCA_020310875.1). NCBI lineage: Eukaryota > Viridiplantae > Streptophyta > Polypodiopsida > Polypodiales > Pteridaceae > Ceratopteris > Ceratopteris richardii. The sequence goes on along the minus strand of CM035442.1, from coordinate 12,808,662 downwards.
TTGAAGTTTCTCCAACTTCATAACTTAGTAGATCAAGAGATCATGTAGGACTAGGAAAGGATGGTGTAGATGGTGCTGTAGTTACAATAGGAGTTGTAATTTTCACTTTATCTTTATGAACAAAAACCTTAGGGGCTTAAGAAGTTTGAATATTTTTCTTATATGATAGAATATAAACATCCAAATTTCTTTTAAAAAATGCATAATCATTTGGGTTTAATAAAATCTAGAATTTTTGCATATTTATCATAGCTAAAAACTTCGTGAAGATGGAAAAAACTTTTGACGTTGCTTTCAATTCATAAGCCTAAGAATAACTTGAGAAGTCATCAATAAATGTGACAAAATAATTGTATCCATGAATAGAATCTATTTTATGAATGTATAATCTGCAAATTTCTGTTAGTAGTGATATATGCATGCTTCTTGAATGGTAGCTTATGAAGCTTTTCTTCAAGATTTCCTTCACATGAATATGCATCATCTAATAGAGTAAAAGTAGGTAAACTCTCCATCATTCCTTGATCTTTGATATGCTTGACAGATAAGTAAATGATATGACCAAATCTAGCATGCCATAACTTCATATTCTCCTTTGGGGTAAAAGATCTGGCATTAGCATGACTAATTTTGGAGAATACAAACATATCACTTTTGTTTTCACCTTGTTATAGATAATGCTCTTCGTTAAGTGTGAGGATCTAACATGAATATTTCTTTAAAATAGCTTTATAGGCATCTTATAAGAAAGTAGAAATAGAGAGCTAATTCTTCTTAGTTTCTAAAAAATAAAGAACATTTAGAAATTTTGAAATTTAGCTACTCTGACTTTAAATTAACTTCTCCAACATGTAAAATATACAAATCATGATCATATGCTATGGTCATCCTTCTATTTGTAGAGTTAGAAAGGGAAGAAAACAACTTTGTGCAACCTCTCATATTCTTAATAGCTCCAGAATAGAACAAAACCATTGATTTTTAAAGATTGCATTTAATATCGTGTGATCAAAAGTTATTTCTCCAATAATAATACATGCATGAGATTCTTCATTTGAAGACTTAGGTTTTAAACCATCTTTAGCATTATTACAGGATGCTCTTTTCTTCTCATTAAAAATTATCTTTTTAATTTTGCTATATAATGACCTGGTTTCTTGCAATAATGGCATATATATTTTTTATGAGGTATTCGTAGTGGAAGATTTCTCTTTAGGTATGGAAGAAGTTGTTGAAGTAGATGTGGAAGAAGATATAGAGGAAGACTATGAAGTAGAAGACTTAATTTCCGTTTTGCTTTGTTGATTCTTCTTCTTCTTTCCTTTAGATAATGATACTATGGCTTCATCATTCTCCTCCATACTCTTTTGCTCGTCTTTATATTGAAGTAATAGGAACTGCAACTCTTTAAATGATATTTCTCTCTCTTATAGGGAGAGAAAGAGATGCAATAAATGAATGATATGTAGATGGAAGTGAATTTATGAGAGCATTCATAATCTCTTCATCATATATGCTAACTCCAACATTAACAAGTTGATCACGTGAATCCTTAAGCTTCAAATATCGATTCATTAACTTTCATTCTTATATTGGGTAATTGTCTCCTTCAATGAGCCTTCTTTGTAGGATTTTCACTTTGATTCTCTAATTCCAACTAAGCCTTAAGAGAGGTTCTGCATGATCTGATTTGTTGAATAATATGCCTCTTGATTCCCATAGCAATAAATAAGAGTGCTTGTGCATCTCTAGAATCCCATTTGAACTACTCTTGTATAGGAAGAAACTTGATAGCTTCTCTGACTCTGAATGACAAGAGGATCTCTTCTTCATCTTCTCCAACAACCTCTCGTTGAGAAATAATTGGAGCTATAGGTTACTTGGATGATGAAGCAACATCCTCTATAGCTTGTCTTGGCCCATGGTACTTACCATTGACAATATTCCACAAGTGCTTTGAAACTAAATACAAAACTAAATATAGGATGAATGAAAAAGTTTTTAGGTTCAAAATGTAGAGAAAGAGTGCCTAAGAGGTATTATGTGAAAGAATATGTGCAATATGAAATGTGTAAATTATCAAAAACAATTATTACAGCAAACTCTAATATAAAATTAGGTGTTGTCTGATGCTGAGCAACAACTACGGAAGCTTCATGTGTTCAAGTAATAGGTTAAACCCTGATAGAGCAAGAACACTTTAAGAAACCTATATTAAGAGGCTAATACTCACAAAATCAACATGCATAGGAAGAATGTGAAGAAGCTGATGGGTAGGCTGCCAAGAGCTCCTCAAAATCTGAACTATCTCCTTCAAGGGTCCTTGTGTCTCAAAACCCTAGAGGTTGTAAGCTTGTAGATTGATGATCTAATGAGCCCAGCAAGCCTCCCCCGACCCTTATACATGCTTCAATCCTTGAAGAAAAAGATGACTCAAAAAACTAAAAAAATATCATCCAATGAATCTCAATAAAAAATTTGGGATCTAGCTTTTTGTGTTTTTTTAAACGATTTTTTATTTACTTTTCACTCTCTTTCGTTAGCTGAACCGAAGCTATTGATTTGGTATACCTTTTTGTGCTTTAAATCCTCACCATTTATCTAATTTTGATGAGAAGTATGAAAAGAAAGATTTAGAGTTTGATTTTTGATTGACTTTTGGTGTCAAACGATGCAATGTTGTATATCATTAGAAAGCTCTTAGTGGGTGCTACAAAATGAACCAATAATAGTTGTATCTTTGACCAAAATTAGGGTTATTGGAACTTCGGCAATTTTGGGACATTCTAACATTGTTTTCCGATAAGTCTTCCTTCACAACAGCCAAGTTGAACATGCCAACTGCTACAAACATGGCTGAGTGACAAACCTCAAGGCACTACAAGGTTACTAGTGGTTGAACATCACTTATTTTGTTGCACATAGATGATAGAAGCCATGTTCTCCAATTTTACAAACCACTCTGCATTCTTTGCAAGTCTATTAGCTACACCTGCAAATCCACCATATTCAGCACATGGGATATCCATTGTTTCTATATTTTCTATTATTTATTGTTTGTGCGATTTTCAAGGATTGAATTGATTCCTCTTGGAGTTGACTTTCCATTGATTTTGTAATGAGCAAATATATTAAGAAAGCTCAACTAGAACTACTCCTCCCATCTCTGAATATAGAATTAAGCTTCATTTGTGTATGCCATGAGGCTCTTACCTTTTTACATGTACTACTGTTCTGTATGTACATTATTCTCACCTGTTTTAATACCATGGTTTGGTTTTTAGGCCCTCAATCAATATTGAGACAGAGAAAATAGAGACAAGATGGACATTAGGCAAGATATGTGAGAGAGAGAGAGAGGGAGGTGAGAGAGAGAGAGGGAGGGAGGGAGGGAGGGAGGGAGGGAGGGGGGGGGGGGAGAGAGAGAGAGAGAGAGAGAGAGAGAGAGAGAGAGAGAGAGAGAGAGAGAGAGAGAGAGAGAGAGAGAGAGAGAGAGAGAGAGAGAGAGAGAGAGAGAGACAACCAAGCTCCAAATATATTCCATACATTACATGAATGGACATGTTAAAGTTACAAGCAGCATATAAAAAATGCTTGAATAATAGACTGCTACACTTCTCATAACTCAATCTCCACAGGTGAGAACATCTTCCTACAAATTAGATATGCACTAAGGATGCTGCTCACCTTCTTCATGATGAAGAAGGAACAACTCCAACTCTACAAGTGAAGGTAAGAAGCTTTCCTCCAAGCTCTAGGTCTGCAACTCTCCAAGTAGTGATAGATAGGGCTTGCAAGCTTGTTCTTATACAGCTATCAACTCCCAACGATAAAGAACTAATAATACAACATCACTCAACTTTTTCGCTAAAAATTGGCACCAACTTTTTTAGATTTCCAGTCTTTTCAATCCAACTTTATTTATCAAATCGCTTAGCTTTTTGGTGATTAAAATAGGCCTGTTGGATCAATTCAATTGGTTGCTGTAAGTATCACTTTTAGTATATGCAGTAAAAGCATATGCAAATTAGGGTATGGATTTTGGCCCTCCAAATTTTGCCCAGCTATCAAGTATTCTATATCATTGCGTGTCGTTTGAAGAATACTTTCCAATCTACCATAATCTCTATCCACTCATTTGGAACATTTTTTTTACCATTTTGTTCACTATCTTTAACCAAAAGTTGACTTTTCAATTACATAATTTTCTATTCTTTTGCTCTTCAACCCTTGTGGAAGGTTGATATTCTAACGCCATCCAAATAAAGAACTATGAAAGATGCTTCAAATTCATGTGCAAATGCACACAGAAAAGTTTCAAATTCGCATAGTGGGAAGATTTTGGTTTTGATGGTCTAGAATTGCAACAATTTGCTATATGCATACTTCGCTGAGCTTGCATCACGAGACATGTAGCCTCTAAAAATATGAAGAGATTTGATGTGCAACGTGACAATGATCTTATCTTTGTTAATGCAAACTTAAGGATGCTTTGTAGGACTCTAAACATGGATGAAGAACATGAAGAAGAGACAGAACACAATACTACTTACATTGAGCAAGTAATCCATAATAAGATGATCATGACCTTTTACAGTGTTTATATCGCAATGAGTCAAAGTTTGAAATGAATCTTTAATACCACAGATAAGTACTAAATCATTAAAATATGATGAAGCAGACACCACTTCTCAAAGTAAAATTAATTTATAATCCTGAGAAAAATATTTGTCTAGTTGTTATCTTATACGGCATGTTCCTTTGCCTATAGTTTTGATTTCTTCATCCAAGAAGCTATACATCAAGTTATTTCTTAAGGTAACCTTAAAAAATTTTCTATGGACGTGAGACATGTATACTATTATCAAATGGATAACCATCATGAGGGAAAATTACTGTTTATAGTCATCATATTCGATCCCATCAATATACATCATGTCCTCTTAAAATGATACATTGCAGCACGGAGATTTCGAACATCTCTTTGTGTGTCCAGAATCAGGTGGTCCACATACATGCAAATAGCTGAACAGCTGCAGGTATGGAAAATGTTAGATACTTTGAAATTCTGAAGCACTAGCACAACTGTGCAAGCACGAAGAGACTTCATCTCTTTTCCCAGGGTTGGGGGGATTAATTAAATCATAAGGAAAAATAATAAGTCCTGTTGAGGTCCAAACAGCGTCAGACGATGCGATCATGGCATTGCATTTATCTTGTAGGTTTTTCAACAGTACTCTTTAGTGATAAAATATCATGAGATTTCAATACAGATAAAATCATAACATTTGAATAACAAAAAAACAAAAAAGTCAGATATGAAGACGGCAAGGGCTGGAATCTAGAACAGCCCCTTTAAAGACTGCAGACTAAGGAACCACACAAGAGACAGAAAAATACATGTAAGATAACACACATTCCTATTGCTTTTCGTCTCAACTGTCCTCTTGGCTGACAGAAAGACTGGAATTTAGAACAACTCTAAAGATTGCAGACTAAGGAACCAGGCATGAGACAAAGAAGTACATAAACAGAACGGACATTCCTATTGCTTTCCAATCCAACTGCCCTCTTAGCTTACAGCATGATAGAAATTCTAATATATAACTTTTATTTCTAAACGTTGAAGGAAAGCTTTCTTAGATGTTTCTAGCATCTTAAGCCACTCTTATGATATCAAAGAGAGAGGAATGCAATGAGCTGATATATTAATGTCTTCAGAAAGGCCATAATGACCTATGAGACCAAAGAGCTGCATCATGGTGGACGTGACACAATATCTGATGGGTATCAGATGTCTGGACCAAAACATAGAATGATACAACTAAGGAGTGTATAATTAGTAGATGGTATAGAAGGTCATCTACCTCATAGGATTCTTCACATCAGTTGCTGACAGATCTCATAAATATCTCCATGTCACATGGTAAGCACCCTGACTGGCACATCAAATCATAACTCAGAATACTTGAATCTTGGATTGAGCCTTCACTTGTACATTGAGAGCCTCCATAGTTGAGATGCCTCTTATCATCATAGTTCTGTAACATGATCAACTGATTTGCCTCTAGTGTGCAACCTGCTCTACTGAATGTCCATCTGACCTACGAAAGAAAACCTGTGGCCTGTCTCTGAATCAATTTTATGGTGTTCAACACCACACCCCAGTGGGTCAGGAGGTCAGCCCCTTCTTTTACTTATGTGCATGACACAGTGGAGTACCCAGGTACATATATATACATGGAAACTTCTTCAGTGGGCCAGTGTTTTGACTGAGGAGAGCAGCAGAGACTAGATAGGCCAGGTTTGTGTAGACTGGAGACTGGAGTAGAAATGTGTCTGCAGGTTCAGTTTCAGGAACCTCAAACAAAACTCTGGCTTTTTGATACCTTGGTGACATCAGCTATGTTGTATGGAGTAAAGATTTGGGGACCTTCAGTTGGTGGCAGTGGTAGAGTGGCTTACAGGTGGATGGAGGATGGAGAAACCTTTGGTTTCTACGATCACTTAGATGATAAAAGCCAAAGTTTCAGTGCCACATGAAATCATTAGGGCAGATCTAGTGGCCATGCAGGTGGTGATTGAGGTGCTTACCAGACCAGTCTTTGTCATGCATCCCCTAAATCATTGCAGAGGATGATTTCGATCATTTTGGCATGCTATGCATGACTGTGAAGAAGGACCCTCACCATGAACGACATTGAAGAGCTCAGTTACCATTAAGATCAAGCATCATATCTCATTAGATCGTATTATTCATTATATTGCCCCACCTCAGCCTCGTCTCCACTACCCCATCCTTACAAGGTACAACCATCCTATTGTTGTTTTCAGACTACAGAGTTTTGCATAGTGAGTATATGGATCCAGCTACATACCGGACGATCATGATTGGCCCTATATTGGCCAAGTTATATGGGGCGGTACTAGAGACAGACTTCGGAGCATGGATACAGAGCGCATTGCTTATTGTGCTTTCGAGGCATCACGTGATATGGCATTAGCAGGCGACACCTCCTCATGGTATGCACAGACACGAGACTGGCTTGCCCACCATGGCTTTGACATAGACAGGCTACCACCACTACAGTACGACTCTCATGCACCCACCTACTCACTCTCTCATCAAGAGAGGAATAGGATCATTCGTCAAGAGATATGGCATACATACATACAGAGGACATGGGTGAGCCCTAGGGGTACATTGCCACCGAAAATGCTCTACTACCGCGAGCATTTTCTACATATATTGGGCACGGGCTTCATCGAGATTCCGAGATACATGCAGACCTACCTTCCCCACCACCTACGAGTCGTCATTGGGCAGCTCCGGGTTTCATCACATCAGCTCGAGATTGAGAGGGGTCGGTCCACGGGAGTCCCCCGTGAGGAGAGGTGGTGCCCAGTATGCCAGACAGAGGTAGAGAGTGAGGAGCATTTTGTTATCAGATGTCCAGCATACTTAGACCTACGAGCACAGTTCCAGATCGAGGAGTCATTCCAGCTGTGCATGACTATGGGAGACCAGGGACGCTTGGGACGCTTTCTCACAGCAGCATACGAGAGGCGAGAGCGGTCACTACACCCCATACATCAGCCACGGGTGAGTACCCAGCAGACCATTACCCAGTTCTTTCAGCGAGTTGAGCTACATCAGAGAGGTCCATCTATAGGGCTCACGCTCCACCAGGCAGCAGCACAGAGAGCACGGCGCCGACCACGCATGGGCGGATATCGTCGACCACGACTATATCAGGAGGATATCTCACGCATCAGGATTGCCTACGACCACATGATGGAGCATAGGCGTACCACCACCCCCTGGGTTGTCTTCCTTCAGGAGGCACTCAGACCACCACCGATGTACCACATACTACACCCACCTCCACCCATCACCAGTAGCTAGGGCGTTTTACTCACATTTTGGATCCCCCATGTATTAGGTGGCCACTATCTTCAGAGTCAGAGCCACGTCTCCCAGCCTTTTCCAGCCCTATATAGCTTTGTGTAGCGATATGCTTTTTATTTCATTTTATCTTCTACACAGGGTTACTACACTTGTACATGGTTTTTGTCTCATAGGCCAAGTTTGGCCTCCAGAAGACGTTAATATGACTTTCTTTCTTTCTTTCTTTCTCTCTCTCTCTCTCTCTCTCTCTCTCTCTCTCTCTCTCTCTCTCTCTCTATATATATATATATATATATATATATATATATATATATATATATATATATATATATATATATATATATATATATATATATATATATATATATACAGTTGTGCATGGTTTTGTCTCATAGGCCAAGTTTGGCCTTCGGAAGACGTTAATCTCTCTCTCTCTCTCTCTCTCTCTCTCTCTCTCTCTCTCTCTACACGAGAGCCACGCAAGACCACACCTATTGGGGGACCTACATACATGGCATGATTATGCTGACAGATTATATGAGGTACCTGGGTAGCCTCCCATTACCAAGCCACTTGAGCCTCACCCTACTAGTTCTTCTCACTTCACAGGAAAGATGGTTGAGAGGGCCATAAGACAACTATGACATGGATGTTCGACAAACCACACAGGATTGAAGAGCGAGCATCTCATATTCGCATCCTCTACTATAGCCCCGTTGATTGCACATGTCTTCAACCAGGTTATAGGGGAGGGCTTCCCAAAGGAGTGGACTAGGCACACCATTATGCCGATCCACAAATCTGGTGACACCCTGGACCCAAGGAACTACAGGACCATCATGATTGGCCACACCATGGCCAAACTATACGGTGCCATACTTGAGGTAGAGCTCAGCTCATATGCAGAGACGGAGGGGCTACAAGCACGAGGTCAGGTAGGTTTTCGACGAGCTTTCTCCACTATTGATCACATCTTCATTTTGTGCTTCCTCATTGATGGGGTAAGGGTGTGGAAGAAGAGATTATATTGCTTCTTTGTGCACTTCCACAAAGCTATTGATACAGTGCCACAAGAGAGGCTCTTCCGACCCCTTGAGCTTGGGAGTACCAACAGTGATTATTTGGGCCATCTATGCACTCTATGAGCAGGTGACTAGGAGGGTACAATTCTCAGGAGGTATGTCTGAAGCCATTTCTAGCACCATCGATGATAAGCAAGGCTGTCCACTCTCCCCCACTCTATTTGGTGTCTACATCGACGAGATTGAGGACTACATTCTCCAAGCCAGAGGAGAGGGTGCAGACCTCGCAAGTAACATGTCCACATTGTATTATATGCCGATGACATTGTATTGATTTCAGAGTCACAAGAGGCATTACAACGCCACCTGGATGCCCTTTATGAGTTTTGTACACATAGGGGCTTGACAGTAAACTTTGGCAAGACCAAGGTGATGATCTTCCACACCTCTCCCATGGTGAGGAATGGAGCAGAATTCACAATTGGTGGTGGACAGGTGGACAGATTGAGGTGGTCACTTCATGTCTACCTCGGAGTCACATTCACCAGCTTGCCTGGGCCCTTCAGCATGAGACAGACAGCCACCGATAGACTCACACGAGGATATGCAGCCTTAGACATGTTAGAGTGGAGATATCACCACGCACAGACTATTTGACATACTATTCAGACCAGCTATGATGTATGCTGCGATAGTTTAGGCCCGAGGACTCACAATCACCCAGTGGAGTGCAATAGAGAGGCCACAAATACGTTTGATCTTGCGACTATTTCGCCGGAAAGAGTCCGTGCCACATGACATCATCAGGGCAGAGCTAGCTCCACCATCCATGGTAGTAGATGCACTATTCCATACTATCTGCTTTATTCCGAGATGAGGGAGCTCCCTACAAACAAACACACACACAAGGCTTTTGAGGCATCTAGATTCTATACAGATATCAGAGTCAGGATATGAGAGAGCTTGGTACACTCAGGTTAGAGTCTGGTTTAATAGTCATGGACTTGATATGGACAAATTGCCTCCTTCTCAGTATGACCCAGACGTCACATCCACCTCTCCCGTTGTGAGAGGAATGTTGTGCTTAGACACGATCTTTGGCAGCTCTACATCAGTCAGACATGGCACACATCACACATGGCATCGAGACTATCGCACTACCGAGACCAGTTCTTAGACATACTAGCATACTGTTTCATCCAGCGACATGCTACATGGATACTTACATGCCTCATAGCTCGAGGGTAGCGATTAGCCAATTGAGAGTCTCATGATTCATCACACCGACTAGAAATTGAGACGAGAAGAGCCGCAGACATTCCAAGAGAGGAGCGGATATGCAGGGTATGCATAGTAGAAATGGAGGATGAGGAGCACTTTATATGCAGATGTAGCCCATATGATGACATCAAAAGCAGATACGAGACTCTGTTTAAACTTTATAGGGCAGCCCACCCTCCGAGAGATCATGGACTCTAGAGACCAACGACAGCTCCGGCGATTCTTACTAGAGATACACAATCACATAGATTCCCTACTCTAGCCTACTGCAGAAGCCAAGATAGGAGGGAGACAGAGTAAGCTCACTGACTTCTTTGTTCCATGACGTGCAGCAGCCCTCCCCCCCCCCAAGCTCACACACCGAGAGGGGTGATTCTTCAGCAGATTCAGACCTCTCGAGCTAGGGGACGACCCCGTGCTATAGGATATCGGGCCCTAGACTTCACCGACACCAAATTGTGGAGATCTAGGCTCATGACCATCACGTCATCGAGGAGAGATGATCCCAGATGATGGCTGATCCTGCTGCAGCCATCAAGGTGGCCCTGACTCCACCTCCACCTATGTACCACATCTTACACCCGCACACTAATACATGATGGAGCTAGTTAGTCGTCTCATATGCACTCTCATGCTTGTTGTACTACCCTTTTGCATATAGACTATCATAGATATCGCACTCCATACACCACCCACTTTCATGGTGGTATCTCCACATGCATACTATGGAGATCTATATCAGCTTTATCAGTTTTTTCAGCACTTTTATCTTTTCAGATTGATAGAAGACACCACCATGTACATCGATTTGTCTCATAGGTCGAGTTCGGCCTCAAACGTAAAAACTCTCTCTCTCTCTCTCTCTCTCTCTCTCTCTCTCTCTCTCTCTCTCTCTACCCACCTATGTATCACATCTTACACCCACCCACTAGCACAAGATGGAGCTAGTTAGTCGTCTCATATGCACTCTCATGCTTGTTGTACTACCCTTTTGCATATAGACTATCATAGATATCGCACTCCATACACCACCCACTTTCATGGTGGTATCTCCACATGCATACTATGGAGATCTATATCAGCTTTATCAGTTTTTTCAGCACTTTTATCTTTTCAGATTGATAGAAGACACCACCATGTACATCGATTTGTCTCATAGGTCGAGTTCGGCCTCAGACGTAAAAACTCTCTCTCTCTCTCTCTCTCTCTCTCTCTCTCTCTCTCTCTCTCTCTCTCTCTCTCTCTCTCTCTCTCTCTCTCTCGTCTACAGCTCGAGCTTCAGCTGACCCTACACACACTCACTATGGCACTCACCTACTCAGACTAGGCTCTCGACATAATCTCGTTATCTATAACGGGATGACTCAGTGGCCTACCTCAGGAGGATTGACATGCATACCACACTCAGTCACAGATGGCGGGGGAAGTACAGTAGATTACGTCATGGGGTCCAGAGAGGCCATCCACCTACTTACCTCATTCACCATCCCACCCATACCCATTGGGGCCGATCACACATACCTCGCACTCTCCCTGAAGGGAGACACCCCTACACGCATACCCGAAGCACGCATCCCACACACCACCATCCACTTCACACACGAGCTAGCTCACATATATACGGCTCGAGTCGAGCAGGGTCTTCTCTTACTTCATCCTGACACTCCACTATCCCTACTCACCTCTAAGATAGCATCAGTTCTTTAGACATCAGCCATCAGCTCCTTCCCACACACCATCCATTCTCGTCACACACCTCCTCCCGGGACTATGCCACAACATCGTTGGTATGATGAGGATTGCAGAGATCTTTACCGCCGACTACGAGCTCAGCGAGCATTGGGAGAGATCACAGAGAGAGAGGCCAAGGGACAGATGAAGACTCTCACACGTCGAAAGAGGCGAGCCTTTGAGGAGGCACAGGAGCTTGAGCTATACCATCTCTTTATGAGTATGGACAGTGCTGCAGCATGGCGCAGCCTACGAGAGCCACGCCCGACCACACCTATTGGAGACCCACACACATGGCATGATTATGCTCAGAGGTTATATGAGGTACCTAGGCAGCCTCCCATTCCCCAGCCACTTGAGCCTCGCCCTACTAGTTCTTCTCTCTTCACAGCAAAGATGGTTGAGAGGGCCATACGACGACTTCGACATGGACGTTCGACAGACCACGCAGGATTGCAGAGCGAGCATCTCATATATGCAGCCTCCACTATAGCCCCGTTGATTGCACATGTCTTCAACCGGGCTATAGGAGAGGGCTTCCCAGAGGAGTGGACTAGGCACACCATTGTGCCTATCCACAAATCTGGCGACACCCTGGATCCAGGGAACTACAGGACCATCATGATTGGCCACACCATGGCCAAACTATACGGTGGCATACTTGAGGCAGAGCTCAGTTCATATGCAGAGACTGAGGGGCTACGAGCACGAGGCCAAGCAGGTTTTCGACGAGCTTTCTCTACTATTGATCACATCTTCATTCTGCGCTGCCTCATTGATGGGGCAAGGGTGCGGAAGAAGAGGCTATATTGCTGCTTTGTGGACTTCCGCAAAGCTTTTGATACAGTGCCGCGAGAGAGGCTCTTCCAACGCCTCCAGAGCTTGGGAGTACCATCAGGGATGATTTGGGCCATCTATGCACTCTATGAGCAGGTGACTGGGAGGGTACGGTGTCCAGGAGGTATGTCTGAGGCCATTGCTAGCACCATCGGTGTTAAGCAAGGCTGCCCACTCTCTCCCACTCTATTTGGTCTCTACATTGACGAGATTGAGGACTACATTCTCCGAGCTGGAGGAGAGGGTGCAGACCTCGCAGGTACACATGTCCACATTTTATTATATGCCGATGACATTGTCTTGATTTCAGAGTCACCCGAGGGATTACAGCGCCACCTTGAGGCCCTGGATGAGTTTTGTACACAGAGGGGCTTGACAGTAAACCTTGGCAAGACCAAGGTCATGATCTTCCACACCTCCCCCATGGTGAGGAATGGAGCAGGATTCAGAGCTGGTGGTGGACAGATTGAGGTGGTCACTTCCTATGTCTATCTCGGAGTCACATTCACGAGCTTGCCTGGCCCCTTCAGCATGAGACAGGCAGCCACCGATAGACTCACACGCGGATATGCAGCTTTAGCCATGTTAGAGCGGAGATGTCACCAAGCACACTTCCAGGAGCCCCGCACGAAGGGCTGGCTATTTGACACACTGGTCAGACCAGCTATGATGTATGCTGCGACAGTTTGGGCCCCAGGTCTCACAGTCACCCAGTGGAGTGTGATCGAGAGGCCACAGGTACGTATGATCTCGCGATTATTTCGTGGGAAACAGTCGGTGCCACATGACATCATCAGGGCAGAGCTAGCTGCACCACCCATGGCAGTAGAGGCACTATTCCAGACTATCTGCTTTATTCAGAGGATTAGGGACCTCCCTACAGATAGACTCACACACAGAGCTCTTGAGGCATCTATACAGATATCAGAGTTAGGATATGAGAGAGCTTGGTACACTCAGGTTAGAGTCTGGTTTGATAGTCATGGACTTGATATGGACAGATTGCCGCCTTTTCAGTATGACCCAGACTCACCTCACATCCACCTCTCTCGTCGTGAGAGGAATGTTGTGCTCAGACAGGATCTCTGGCAGCTCTACATTAGTCAGACATGGCACACACCACACATGGGATCGAGACTATCGCACTATCGAGACCAGTTCATAGACATACTAGCTGACGGTTTCATCCAGCGACCACGCTACATGGATACTCACATGCCTCATAGCTTGAGGGTAGCGATTGGCCAGCTGAGAGTCTCATCACACCGACTCGAGATTGAGACGGGCAGAGCCGCAGACATTCCCAGAGAGGAGCGGATATGCAGAGTATGCAGAGTAGAGATGGAGGATGAGGAGCACTTTGTATGCAGATGTAGCGCATATGATGGCATCAGAGGCAGATACGAGACTCTGTTTGCAGGGCAGCCCACCCTCCGAGAGATCATGGACTCTAGAGACCAGCGACAGCTCGGGCGATTCTTACTAGAGATACAGAGTCACAGAGATTCCCTACTCCAGCCTACTGTAGCACTCCATACAGGAGGGAGACAGAGTCAGCTCACTGACTTCTTTATTCCACGACGTGCTGCAGCCCTCCCCCCCTCAGCCCACACACCGAGCGGGGTGACTCTTCAGCAGGCTCAGATATCTCGAGCTAGGAGACGACCCCGTGCTATAGGATATCGGGCCCCGAGACTTCACCGACACCAGATTGCGGAGATCCAGGCTTGTGACCATCGCGCCATGGAGGAGAGACGATCCCAGATGATGGCCGATCCCGTTGCAGCCATCAGGGTGGCCCTGACTCCACCTCCACCTATGTATCACATATTACATCCCACCCACTAGCACAGGATGGAGCTAGTTAGTCGTTTTAGTCGTTTTAGATGCATTCTCATGGTTGTTGTACTACCCTTTTGCATATAGACTATCATAGATATCGCACTCCATACACCCCCCACCACTTTCATGGGTATCCCCACATGCATACTACGGAGATCTATATCAGCTTAACCAGTTTCTTTTCAGCACTTTTATCTTTTCTGATTGACAGAAGATACACCCATGTACATCGATTTGTCTCATAGGCCGAGTTCGGCCTCCTAATAGACGTAAAAACACTTTCTTTCTTTCTTTCTTTTTCTCTCTCTCTCTCTCTACCCACCTATGTATCACATCTTACACCCACCCACTAGCACAGGATGGAGCTAGTTAGTCATTTCAGATGCATTCTCATGATTGTACTACCCTTTTGCATATTGACTATCATAGATATCGCACTCCATACACCCCCCACTTTCATGAGTATCTCCACATGCATATTATGAAGATTTATCATCAGCTTTGCCAGTTTTTTCAGCACTTTTATCTTTTGCGATTGACAGAAGATACACCCATGTACATCCATTTGTCTCATAGGCCGAGTTCGGCCTCCTAATAGACGTAAAAACTTTCCTTCTTCTTCTTTCTTCTCTCTCTCTCTCTCATAGCACCACGGGAGCCTCTTCCCACAAAGAGGCAACACTACAGAGAGCACTTCCTGACTGTGACAACGGATGGTTTCATTCAGAGACCACGATACATGGATACATATATGGCACCAGCTGAGAGTATCATCACACCAGCTCGAGATTGAGATTGGGCGAGCCACACATACCCCCAGGGGATGAGCGACTATCCAGGATATGTAGAGAGGAGGTGGAGGACGAGGAGCACGCACTACACATGTAGATGCCAGGCATATGAGGACATCAGAGACCGCTACCCACAGCTCTTCAGGGGGCCTAGAGAGATCAGGGCTTTATTGGGGACAGAGGACCAGCACCCTCTAGGTCATTTCCTAGTAGAGCTCCAGCACCGCCGCGCATCACTCCTCCAGCAGAAGATGGAGATACACCTGGCCCCCCCCCCTCAGACTTATATTACAGATTTTTTCAGACCCACATACACTCGAGGGCCAAGCTCGATGCGGGGTGTTACATTACACAGAGCAGAGGAGCTTAGTTGACAGCGTCGACGACCGAGACCCCTTGTCCGGAGAGCTCGTCCACATCAGAGAGAGATTCAGGCGATTCACGCACGCCATGACATGGAGATACAGAGACGTCAGCAGCGCACCCCTATCGATTTGGACGCCCAGAGCATTTTGAGGATCGCCATGATGCCTTACCCACCGATGCATTATATCCTACACCCACTCCAGGCATTTAGGGGGTTGTGATACCATCGAGCCTCCCCTCCCTATGCATATCATATTTGTATCTCACCCATTGAGCATATAGAGTGCATACCCATAGCACCCCACACCCTTGATGCAAGCTACTATCCCTCCTTTTATACCCGTTTGCAGTACTCACACTTTATTTTCGTTTTGGATCACAGTGGATTGGATCATAGGATCATACTGATGTATATGTTTTGTCTCATAGGCCGATTTTGGCCTCTAATAGACGTTAAAAAGTCTTTCTTTCTTTCTTTCTCTCTCTCTCTCTCTCTCTCTCTCTCTCTCTCTCTCTCTCTCTCTCTCTCTCTCTCTCTCTCTCTCTCTCTCTCTCTCTCTCTCTCTCTCTCTCTTTCTCTCTCTCTCTCCCTCTCTCTCTCTCTCTCTCTCTCTCTCTCTCTCTCTCTCTCTCTCTCTCTCTCTCTCTCTCTCTCTCTCTCTCTCTCTCTCTCTCTCTCTCTCTCTCTCTCTCTCTCTCTCTCTCTGTGTGTGTGCGCGCGCGCGCCCTCCATCCGCGCTGTCTCCTTCCATACCCACTCGGCCTCGACAGCCTCTCCATTGCTGCCCAACACCCGCACTCTGCTCTGCTCGCTGCCCACCATCGATCTCTCATGCCACCATACCCGAAACCCTAATCTGAACTAAACCTAACCTAACCGACAACCCAACCCTAAAGTATGCCATGCATCATGCTCCTACATACGACTCTAACCCTAACCCTAGCCCTTCTCTCTCCCCCTAACCCTAACCAGAAGGAAGAGCTTACACGAGTTCAAGATACACTCGAGGAGAAGAGACTTCGACACATCCAAAGACTCCACGTTCGAATTACGGGCCTTATAGAGGGAACATCACCGGAGGAAGATGCCACCGACATCTGCGGTCGACTTGGATATGAGACCATGCCCTTCACAGGCACATGGAGGGCAGGGAGGGATACATCCTGTTCACGAGCACTCATCCTTCACATGAGCTCTGCGGAGACATGGACCATCTTCTTCAGACATCGATCAGTAGTACGTTGTCGGGATGAAATCCCTCAGGGAAGTGTGCATCAAAATTTTTCAAGTTCATTGATTTTTTGATTATGGTGTGATGTTTTGACCGAGAAAGAGCTATAAATTATGCATGTTTGTAGAACAAATTTTTGAAGGACAGAGTAAAGGATGGCACCAAGGGACCAAATATCAAATTGGGCGCCAAGACGTCCAAAATCTGGAGTTGGGCGCCAAGACGTCCAAAATCTGGAGTTGGGCGCAAGGACGTCCAAAATCTGGAGTTGGGCGCAAAGACGTCCAAAATCTGGAGTTAGGCACCAAGACGTCCAAAATCTAGAGTTGGGCACCAAGACATCCAGATGGTAGAGTTGGGCGACTGCATGCCCAAGGCATGCCGAGACAAGCAGACCTGACAAGACGGCCAAGTGGGGCCAAGCCACTCATCATTACACGACAAAGTACCAGTCTGGTACTGGCGGCCATGCTGACAAATGACACCGCCTAGTGCATTAACTCCCATTACTCCAATGTAACAGACTTACCTATTGTACCGGTTCCTCACCTCTCCTATAAAAAGGGGAAACCTCAAGAGAGAAACATATGATATATGAGATATAGAGCATATAGTGCACACTACATGAGAATATAGCAGAGAGTGAGAGCGGGCTTAGAGCTCGTAAATGGTTGAGTCCTGCTCATGTTATTTGCTTATGCTGCTTATGTTATTTGCTCATGTTATTTGCTTATGCTGCTTATGTTATTTGCTGATGCCACTTATGTGAGAATACTTGGAGGTTGTATTCAGTTGTTTGTTTTGTGTTTGAATGATAAGTAGTATGCTTAGCTGTGGTATGATTAGCTAATGACTGGTATTCAGATTGTGTTGCATTTGGCTTTCTAGTTAGTGTGGTCTCGTGCTCTATTCTGCTCCATGCTTGCTGCTGCTGTGTCTCTTTCTTCTAATTTCGCAGCATCTCTTTCTTCTAAGTGTAGTTTCCAATGATCATATGAAGGCTTCGTGATAAGTGTCTATTATGGTAATGTGATTTAATGTGTTCATGAGTTTACATGTTCTCCAGGAGTGCACTTTTGCATTCCCTGCACCCACACACTTCATTTCACCACCTACAGGTGAAAATTTGGCACGCACAATGGGACAGGGCTTCTGGAGATTTCCTTTTTCTTGAGAAATCACTTAGAATGGAGTATCCTTTTCCTTGAGAAATCACTTAGGGTTTGAGTGCCTAGGGCCACTCCTCCTACTCCTCTTCCTCCTCTCTTGGGCGACTCCTCCTCCCCCTTCTTAATTTCTTGGGCGACTACTCCTCCTCCCTTGGAGCCTTGGGTGACTCCTCTTCCTGGGCGACTCCTCCTCCTCCTCCCCCTTCTTAACTTCTTGGGCGACTCCTCCTCCTCCCTTGGAGCCTTGGGCGACTCCTCTTCCTCCTCCCCCTTCTTAACTTCTTGGGCGACGACTCCTCCTTCTTTGGAGCCTTGAGCGACTCCTCCTCCTCCTCCTCCCCCTTCCTAACTTCTTGGGCGACTACTCCTCATCCTCCTTCTTGGCTTCTTGGGCGCCTACTCCACAGGACGCCTTCCTTGCTCTCTTTCCATCAACTCTTGAAGAATTGGCGAACAAATGGTTCCGCCAGTACGCAGAAAACCATTTCCAAACATGGGAAGCATTGAGGAATGAATTCACAGACTCATTTCGGCCAGGTAACTCTACAGAAAGAATGTTAGATGAACTTGATAGTCTAATCTTGCATATGGGAGAATCATTTTCAGAACTTATGACGCGGGCAAGATCACTAGTGGCAAGACTGCCGGAACCACCAGGTGATTTCTTTGTTAAGAAGTGGGTGGAGAAAGCCAATCCACACAGCAGAAGCTGAGAGAGATTTTGAGACCAGATGCCACTTTGAGAGAATTTGAAGCAGCTCCCACAAGGATTGAGGCTGCACGGGTTCATTTTGGAACACATGCGGGAAAGACTTTCCCCCAAGATGAAGACATGGTGACAGCCTTGAGGAAGGAACTAGAAACCTTAAAGCTTCAAAGAAATCAAGAAGAGGACAAGGGTACTTCGGAAGGTCTCGCTCAAATACGACAAGAGCTTGAAAAACTCAAAACATTAAGGGAGGTAAGAACTGGACTATGGTGTTCTCTCTATAGTACTCAAGGACACACATCACAAGAATGTCCAAGGAGGCTAACGTGCCAGTTTTGTGGAAAGGGTGGCCATGAGGCCAAGGATTGTTATTTTCTGAAGGGTCTTGGAAATCAGGCTATGATGCCATGACAACAACCGGAAGCTCAATGGGTAGGGGTGGCTCAGTCCTCCTTGTCAGGGCAACCACCCTTACCATCTGCTACAACACCTCCTGTAACAACTTTTTACACCAATCAAGGACCTCAACGACAAGAAGGTAGGCCTCGTCAGAACAGACCACATAGGCCTATAATGTGTTACAAATGTGGGGAGTATGGACACTTCCATTTAAATGTTCACTTCCTGAGGATGCCCCACCATGCAAAAACTGTTCTGAGACACGGGACCATTATACGAAGGATTTCCCAAAGTCAATGCCGTCTACAAGCACACCAGGTAACTCTTGCCCCCTACATATGATCACAGTATCTAATGATGAGGGCAATGTAGACTCTCCAAGTGCTTGAGTAGTTCAACTTGAGGAACTTTCCGGAGTAATGAATAGGGCACAAAAACAGAAGGCAGCTTTGAAAGATGCTGCCAAAGAAGCAACAGATTCAACAAAGGACAAGGGAAAAAGGACCGTGGAGCATGAACCTTCTCAGGAGGCCAAACACAACCAAGACAAGGAGAAAATCTCACTAGGAAGAGTAGGAAGAAATAAAGACACTCTTGAGCAGGTTGTTGACAAAGCTTATGCAGTATCCAAGGAGGACCTAAGGCACTTTCAGAATGGATCTACTTCAGGGAACAATCAAGAAGGCTTTCTCACTGCAGTTCAAGTCTTGCAGAGCACCTACCAACAAGTATCTTTATATAACTTGTTAGCTATGAGTCCCGGGTTCAGAGGAGAAGTCATGGCTTCCATAAATGGGTTAGACCCTGGCACCATATTAAGTGGCGGGCAAGGCTTCACTTCTCTAATCTCCCAACAAATACCTATACCCTCAACTTATAGCTCAGAACCATCTAGGATGGCACCTCTTACCGACTACAAGAGCCCTAGATTGACTGTAAGTATCAAGGGAACTCCCTTGGTAGGAGTTATAGTTGATGGGGGATCTGGTATTAATCATGCCTGAGTACACAATGACATTGCTAAATCTGAAACCAACTAAGGATGCTCATTCTACAGTATCATTAGCATACCAAATCAAGGTAAGCCCACTAGGCATAGTAGAAAAGGTTGAAGTCATCATCCATAAGCTAAAATTTGTGTTGGATTTTGTGGTAATAACACTCCCAAAGGTGAAGGGAGGATTTCCTCTTTTGATAGGAAGGCCATGGCTACGCCACAGTAAAGCAGTCTGACTGGGGTAGTGACACCTTATGGGTGGCCGGACCAGACAAGGTGATGAGACAGCTTCAGATGGAAGGAGGAACAGATGAAGCCCTAGGTACTTCTCAAGTGTTCTCCATCCAGAGCAACCTACAGAGGGAGGCAAGGAAGATAACAATGGAGAAGACGAACAACAAACTATACAAGAAGGAGCAAACATTTGGGCCACACCTCCTCCACCATGGGTTCTGGAAAATCAAGAAATATCAGGACAAGAAAGGGCGCCTTCACCTCCCTGGGCATCTCCACCTCCTAATTCAAGTTGGGCGTCTAGACCTCCTAATCCAAATTGGGCGCCTCCTCCACCTCCAAACAGTTGGGCAACTCCACCTCCTAGTCCAAGTTGGGCGCCTCCCCTCCAAGTAGCTGGGTCACTCCAGAGGCTTGGGCTCCATACTCTGCTCAAGGGCCTCCACATTGGGCACTTGAATGGGCAG
>CM035442.1:12717676-12782676 GCA_020310875.1 Ceratopteris richardii | reverse complement strand
GTGAGCCCTCTAAAAGGACCTCTCTGATCTAGCTCTGCTCGCTGAAAGAACTGGGTAATGGTCTGCTCGGTACTCACCCGTGGCTGATGTGTGGGCTGTAGTGACCGCTCTCGCCTCTCGTATGCTGCTGTGAGGAAGCGCCCCAAGCGTTGCTGGTCTCCCATGGTCATGCACAACTGGAGTGACTCCTCTAGCTGGAACTGTGCTCGTAGGTCTAAGTATGCTCGACATCTGATAACAAAATGCTCCTCACTCTCTACCTCTGTCTGGCATATTGGGCACCACCTCTCCTCACGGGGGACTCCCCTGGAGAGACCCCTCTCAATCTCGAGCTGATGTGATGAGACCCGGAGCTGCCCAATGACGACTCGGAGGTGGTGGGGAAGATATGTCTGCATGTATCTCGGGATCTCGATGAAGCCCGCGTCCGATATATGTAGAAAATGCTCGCGGTAATAGAGCATTTTCGGTGGCAATGTATCCCTAGGGCTCACCCATGTCCTCTGTATGTATGTATGCCATATCTCCTGACGAATGACCCTATTCCTCTCTTGATGAGAGAGCGAGTAGGTGGGTGCATGTGAGTCGTACTGTAGTGGTGGTAGCCTGTCTATGTCAAAGCCATGGTGGGCCAGCCAGTCTCGTGTCTGTGCATACCATGAAGAGGTGTCGCCTGCTAATGCCATATCACGCGATGCCTGGAGAGCACGATAAGCAATGCGCTCTGTATCCATGCTCCGAAGTCTGTGTACTAGGCATACTGTTTGGAACAGTGCCTCAACTAGCATCGGTGGTGCAACGAGCTCTGCTCTAATGATATCATGCGGTACTGAAGGCTTGCTCCGGATAAGTCTGGCAATCATGAGGACCTGTGGCCTCTCTAATGCTGTCCATACTGATGTAGCTAATCCCGGCCCCCAAATGGCTGCCCCATACATGAGCGCCGGCGTAACCAAAGTGTCAAAGAGCCACCCCTTTGTGCGGGGCTCCTGAAAATATGCCTGGTGGCACTGTCTCTCCATCAAAGCTAGTGCTGCGTACCCACGTGTGATGCGGTCACGAGCTGCCTGAGACATAGAGAAGACCCCAGATGCTGCTGTAAATGTCACTCCCAAGTAAACATATGATCCGACCACCTGGATCGGTCCACCTGCTGCTGTGAACAAACCATGTCTGCGTACCTGTGCATATGTATGAAAGATCATGACCTTGGTTTTACCAAGGTTCACAGATAACCCTATGTGTCTGCAAAAGTCATCTAGGCCATGTAGATGATGCTGTAGACCTTTTGCAGACTCTGAAACCAATACAATATCATCAGCGTATAAAAGAATATGGACATTGGCTCCCCGTACCTCAATGCCATCTCCCCCCTGCTGCTGTATGAAGTCCACTATCTCATCAATGTA
Organism: Ceratopteris richardii; assembly: GCA_020310875.1. Classification (NCBI taxonomy): domain Eukaryota; kingdom Viridiplantae; phylum Streptophyta; class Polypodiopsida; order Polypodiales; family Pteridaceae; genus Ceratopteris; species Ceratopteris richardii. The sequence continues at coordinate 12,781,267 of CM035442.1, read as the reverse complement.
GAGACCAAAGAGGGTGGGTGAAAGAGGGCATCCTTGCTTCACCCCGATAGTGCTAGCAAGTGGATCAGATAAGCCCCCTGGGCATCTAACTCTACCAGATACTCTCTCGTATAAGGCGTAGATCCCCCATATCATCTCCTCCGGAGCTCCAATATCAAGTAGTCGTCTGAAGAGTCGGTCCCTGGGAACAGTGTCAAATGCTTTGCGGAAGTCCACAAAGCAACAGTATAATCTCCTCTTTCTCACCCTTGCCTGGTCAATCAGGCATCGCAGAGTGAAGATGTGGTCAATAGTAGAGTAATCTCGTCTGAAACCTGCCTGTCCTGGAGCCCCGATACCCTTCCTCTCAGCGAGAGTACTCAACTCTGTCTCTAGTACTGCCCCATATAACTTGGCCAATATAGGGCCAATCATGATCGTCCGGTATGTAGCTGGAGCCTGGATCCATAGTATCACCTGACTTATGAATGGGCACTATGGTGTGCTCAGTCAATGAGTCCGGGAACCCTTCAACCAATGCACGGTTGAAGAGGTGGGCAATGAGCGGTGCGAGAGTCGTGCCTCCATAGATGAGGTGCTCTGCCTGTAAACCGAAATGGTCATGGGCCCTTCCATGCTGTAGCCGGGCAATAGCGCGTCCCACCATAGTGGGTGTGAAGAAGTCAGAGGTAGTAGGACGTGAGCTCTGCGGTCTGGGGATGGGGGGCTGGTCTGGGATCTCGTATAGACTCTGTGCATAGCTATGCCAACTGCTCGGCTCTCGGATAGGTGTCTGCTGTCTCCTCTCTCTCAAATGTCGCCATGCCACTCCACTGTCTCGACTCCTGAGAGAGAGAGAGAGAGACCCATCCTCCCTAACATCCCAGCTACTATATCATGTCCTTGACTCTGGCACACATATCCCTGATCATCTGATCTAGTTTAGGTTCTTATTACTTAAAGAAATTCAGAAAACTAAGAACCAAATGTACCAAGCACATATGCATACACGTGTGAATATGTTTAGTGTTAGAAGAATTGCCTGCAAGGCCCAAAGGGAAGCCACAATAAATCCCAACGTATTCTTGATAACCTGAAAGTTAATTTGTAATCAGCTTTAGAAACAGAATAAGAAAAAGAATACATGTTTTGCATATGTAAAAAATCCAAGGAAAAAAAGAAAGATATAATGGAAATGCCTCTGCATATAGTGCAGCCAGAACATTGCAACTCCAACTCCCCCTGCAAATGACAGAGGAATCAAACGACGATGCTTTTTGTCTGATGATATGAAGCCCCATGTCATCATAACATATATGAAAGCCTCAGCAACATCTGTTTAAGGAGAAAAGCTGAGGCTTAAAACTCCAGCTCAGTGAGATCCTTAATCTACTTTTTCAAAGTCACAAAAATATTTATGAAAAGTCTTTCCTTGCCATTACAATCGCATAACTTTTATGACAATAATTCAAAAATTGTACAAACATTGAATTAAACCTCTCATATTATACGATCAAGTTTGATTATTCATTGCATCTCAAGATACATACACACTGCATATATGTAGTTTACGAAGCTAAAGGAAATCCCATATCTTTCGAATGCACTGCAAAGTATATATAAAATAACTCAATTTTAGGCAATTGCATATGAAAAGAGCTACTTTAGAGATCTTCAGAAGAGCGCCAACAGTGGACCCTTGTCAGTCATTTCACTACCTTAATGAATAAGGAAAAACTCCCAGCAAAAGAGAATCTCTGGATAAAATTGATAAGTAAAGTTGTGAAGGAAGGGGGCCTTTTGCTTTGGAGGCCACTGGAACAATCTATTCGATCTTCGGACCAATCCTGCGGTTTTTCTCTTGCCTTGCAGATTTTACATACCTTTTTTGCAAGTGTGCGAGTCTTCTTAAGTAGAAGGATTCCCCTCTTTTTCATCACTCGTGATATAGACTCGTTTTGCATCACAAATCATTTCACATAATGCATCCTTCGCAACACAACATACAACATAATCACATTGGCATCATGTTGTAATGCAAACAAAATGAATGTGTTTCCCAAGGTCCTGTTTTGCTTAGAAATTGCTCAGCAACTCAGTTTGAGCATTTTCACAGAGAGAGAGAGAGAGAGAGAGAGAGAGAGAGAGAGAGAGAGATCCTTACGTAAAACACCATGTTGGAGAAGAATTGCCTGGCAGCTTTCTGAGTAAACACAATGTCTCTCTCTCTAAAACAAAGGCACCCACATCAAGCCTAGGTAGTCCATTACAATTTCACAATCATGGATCAACCTTCCACTAGGAGAAGCCCGACATACAAGTCAAACTTGGTAAAGAAATCGTCAAAACTTGCATCTTGAGATTTCTATATATTTTTGTAGTGTTCAAAGAGAGCTTTCCAATCATATATATATATATATATATATATATATATAGCCTCTTTCACCAATCCTTCATGGTTTCATGTATTAGTGTAGTTATGCCCATCTACCCCACGAGCTCTTCATCTCATTTTTTACTTTATCGTGATCTTTAAGGCCCATAACTCTCACATTAAAAGCACATGAACATTGCCATTGCTCTTCCTCAATTGTCATGTTGCCAAGGGTTGGTATAGGTGTTCAGGTTGTTGGAATTAGCAGCCTTCCACAAAGGGGTTGCAACTCTTCAAGAAAATTTCAGAAGGATTTGCAGATTTTGAAAAGTCAACAGGTGGTCAAATGCTGGTCAAAGCTGGTCAAAATGGCCAAAGATAGACAGATGTTTTATTACATATTTGGAGAGTACTCATCAAGAACTATCGAATCATATATAACAGCTGGACATTTGGTGGCCGATTGGAGCTTAAATGTCAAACCTTAATTTTTGGTCAAAAGTCGATTTGGGTTAAAAAGTCAAAATTATGATGCCACATGCCATAATCTGATAAAACTTGACCAAAGAGTCAATAATGTGCCATGTGATCACATGAAAAGCATTAAAAAATTATTAAAAAAATTAAAATAAAAAATTTATTTTTTTTTAAAACTGAATCCCAAAAACTGCACCGCTTTTCACGCAATCTTTTTTTTTGCTGTGGAGCTTTTGGTTGTAGCCAAATGCTATATAAAGAACCACTGTAAGTTCGTAATTTTAGTTATTTGTAGAGCTATTTTAGGCTCTTTTGCCATATCTTGTGTACATCCTCTCTGTATTGTCCCTCTCTCTCTATATATATTTACTTTGTCTCTATATTAATTTTGAGGCCTCAAAATCCATTAATTGGTATCAAAGAAGGTTTGTGAGGGTGTGTAAGAGAGTAGCTTAGGCATATTTGCTTGAGTTGACAGATTATAGAGACATGGCAACCTCCTCTATGGTAGCAATTGATGTTTCAATAGAGAGAACTTTCACACTTGGCAAACACGTCTTCAATACTATCTCATGATTACTAATCTATGAGATGAAGTTGAAGCAGAAGTGAAGTGGCTAGAACAAAGAGGAATTGGCTGCTTCACAGCAGCTGCTCAAGCATACTTTAGTTCACAAGCCCAGCAAGAAAGTGCTCCCTCATCATCATCTTCAAGTGGTGAAGCCGGGAGTACACAAGCAGGAGGGGCTAAAGTTCCTACAACTCTGGGAGGGGTTGCAATTCAAGTACCAGGGTTGCAATTCAAGTACCTGATGGAGATGCTATAGACAAATATAGAAAAGTTTTGTCCACTATAGGTATCGATTTAGGTAATGAATGCATTCAACATCTTGCAGATATTACAAGTGCAAGAGAAACATGGATTAAATTGGAACGGATATTTGGAATTAGGAATCAGCAATCTCTTATTTCTCTTCTTATCTCTTCTTTTCAATTGGAAGTGTCCAACTCAACTCAACATTAGTGGCACAGCACATCAACAAGTTCAAGAGCTACTAAGGTCAATCGCCAACAATGAACCATCCTATATCTAACGAGATTGTAGTTGCAATACTTTTCAAAAGTCTTCCATCTTCCAATAGCATGATTGTTATGATTCCCCAAAACAAGACAAATCCAAATCTTGAAGGGCGATAGTAGCAAACTAAGAGGAGAAAGATACATAAAGCAAAATATTGTTACACGAAAGAAGAACACGTCATCTGTGCAGAGGAACTATCATAGGATGAAGTTGGCATAGTGGTTGAAGAAACCACCTCCAAAGATTATGCATATTAAACCAAATCATCCTCTGTGTGTGTGTGTGTGTGTGTGTGTGTGTGTGTGTGTGTGTGTGTGAGAGAGAGAGAGAGAGAGAGAGAGAGAGAGATAGGTGTATATAAAAGCATATGAGCAAAACTTGAAAGGTCTGGCCAACCTTGAGAGTTGAGTGTTTGAGTCTACATTCTATCTATAACTTGCATATTTGCAATGTCAGAATTAGCATCCCATATATTTGTCTCTATTCTTCCAAGTAGTACTAGAGTAGGGATGAGTGAGTTCTCTTTGTGATGTGTGTTGGAAGAGGACTCATCATGTTCAAGGTCCTTTTGTGTGTTTGTGGACACTTGCATGAAACCATTAGCATGAATCAAAATTATGCACGTACCTACATTAACAAAATAGTTAGCCAACAAAATATACCTAGTTGCTTCCCACCTTCCTTGATCTCCCATACTTTCTTATTTATGACTTTAAGCACTTCAATCATCAATAGCTGAATTTCTCCTTCTTCAAGTTCTCCTCTAGTCTTTGTCCCTCTCAACTCCTTCAGCAAGGTTGAGATTTCTATTTGAGTACCTTGAATTTGGACCACATTGCTTTTTTCTCCATCATCCATAACTTGTACTCCTTAGCTTTTATTTGAAAGAGTGCCACCTTTGCGTCTCTCCGCTGCTCCATCTCCATCCTCCATACTTTTAGCTCGTATTCAATTTAAGCGATTCATCCATTTGTGAGTATGAAGTTTGCCATGAGAATCTTGGAGGAGGCCAAGTATTATGGAAGAGAGAAAGAGATCCTTTCTCCCTTGCCTTCACTCATAAACACGAAACGTGGTACAACAAATTCATTACAATATGTACAATGTGTGAATGTGGGCTATGTATACAATAGTTTCCATTACGTTTGGCATGTTCATCAAAATAATATAAAAATGTAGTATTAATGCATATAGATTTAGATACTTGACACTTGTTTAAATTGGATTAGTTCTCTAGAAGTAATACATGTGTCTTGCCTCCTTGAACATATAGATGATCTTGATAGTAAGTAAAAACCCTTTCCCTTCTCATATGCCCTTAGCCTTCTTATATATAATCAAATTGAAGGCATCTGTGTGCAAAATAGATAGACTTAAGATGATGCATAAGGCCTCTTCACTATGAAAGCCATGATCTTGCTTAAAAAGGAGTGTGTTGTAGATCATGTACTTGAGTAACTAATACCATCATCAAAAATAACCCTTAAAAAATTTGATGCATTGATATCCATGCTCACATACTAAGAGAAATCCTATGGACAAAAATACATGCATGCTTTTTTTTGAACCAAGGAATGAGTACCATAGGACTTTTGCTAAGTTCCATAAGTCTAGCCCATCACAAACACAATATACACTCCAAGCAAGAAAGCATGCACATAGAGCAAGGGGAAAATGTTCCAAAGTGGTAGACAAGGGTATAGGACAACCAAATCAAAAGAGGAAAATGAAGGAGAAAAACAGACTCAAAAGTTTGTACATGAATCTCAAGAGAGCTTTCTTCAAATTGCTAGTCGTCTTCTCTATAAATAAAACCATTATTATTTATGCTCTTTGGGATGGCCCTCTTCACATTCTAGTGTCTGCTTATGTTTAAAAATACACTTCAAAGCTCAAAACCTACCCGAAATCAATGTCCAAGAATCTCTAAAGATTTTATGAGAATATCTACATGCTAGACGCAAGGACTTCTCAACTTTTACAAAACGCGGCCTTTGTTGCTACATTCCCAAACCAAAGGACATCAAGATGGGTGCCTATAGTTAAGCATCCCGCCAAGCGTGAAGTGCCCACCCAATGTCAACTAGGCCACCTTTTTAAATGAGTCTATAAATAGGATCCTTTGTCTCATTCATTATGAATTGCTCGTATGAGGCTCTTGGACTCTTGGCCCTTGGTGAAGTCCCTCACACACTTCTTGGTGTATATATGGCGGTATGGGGGAGCCCATGTCCTTGAGGGGGCTTCCACATGCTTGGTTGTAGGCTTGAAGCCTCTGGGGTGAGCCTGTTTGGCTCTTTCCTTTGGAAGAGCCTCTAATAATCCACCCTTTTATGTTTGTGGATTTGGCTTGTGTTTTGTCTTGTTTGTAGGGAGGATCCAGGGAGAGCACCAACAAGGTGCTAACATTGGTATCAGAGCATCTCCTTTCCTAGACATCGAGGAAAAGCAACATGTGCAAAACCATCGAAGTTCATGGAGGTAGGATGGTTGAGCCTAGTAGGTCCTTTCATCCACTTTGCGTAGGATGGTGTAGGACCCTTCTTACATGAGGAGAGAACAAGGGGAACACATGCAAGCTCATGGTTGGAGACACATGCAAGTTCTCCTCTTAGTTTTTTCATGTTATAGGAGGCTCAATGGGCTTTAATTATTCCCCTTCCATTTCATCTTAGTTATTCTAAGTGGTTTCTTCTCCTACCCGGTGTTAGCATAGATACATGAATAATAGCACAAATGAAAGAATAAGCACACAACAAATAAAAATATGGTCAAAAGTACAAAGCTCCAATTAATGTTAATACATGCATGACAGATGATATGCTCGAAATAATTACAAAGGAACATAAGAAACATATTCACAACTCAAGAATACCAAACAGAGCAAGTGAAAGGTAAGGGAATGAGGTATGAAGAGGCTAAGGCTGAATAAAGAACTCCAAAGCAACCTCACATAGAGTGTGAGAGTCCTCCCAAAAGTGTATGTGCATACACTATTCCAAGCACTCCACAACCTCCAAGAGTATGAACTACTACTTCTCAAACTCTTGCAAGCAATAGCACCTTCTCCAAGTGTGTACAAAAAGCACTCCACCTCACTCACAAGGAAGCCTGAGAGTAGAGCACCTCATAGTGTTTATGTAGAATCTGATAAGCTCCACCGTCTTTTATAAAAAAAAACTTTAGTGACCAGCTTTCTACTTTTGAACCAAAATGAAAGTGGATTTTTGCATGGCGTAGGCTTTTGAAGTTTTTACAGTTTTGATCTTTCGAATTTTATGTGGGCACATGCTTTTCATAGAACATTTGATGACATGGTATATCGGAGCTAATGTGGCACTTAATTTATGCGCATTCTTTCATATTTGGACGTGTCACAACCCAATTGAACATTGCTTTTCACTTTTGGGTATTCTCTGATTTTAGGGTTAGAACTTAACTTTTGGTGGGTGCAATGAGGGTTTTTGGGTGGGTATTATATTGGTTGGAAGAATCTGATAAGCTCCACCGTCTTTTATAAAAAAAAACTTTAGTGACCAGCTTTCTACTTTTGAACCAAAATGAAAGTGGATTTTTGCATGGCGTAGGCTTTTGAAGTTTTTACAGTTTTGATCTTTCGAATTTTATGTGGGCACATGCTTTTCATAGAACATTTGATGACATGGTATATCGGAGCTAATGTGGCACTTAATTTATGCGCATTCTTTCATATTTGGACGTGTCACAACCCAATTGAACATTGCTTTTCACTTTTGGGTATTCTCTGATTTTAGGGTTAGAACTTAACTTTTGGTGGGTGCAATGAGGGTTTTTGGGTGGGTATTATATTGGTTGGATTCTCTCTTTGAGTACTTCAAGAATATATTATTATGTTTTGGTGCATGAAAAGATCATTTTCTATCAAGTCTTTGACCTAATTTGTCTTATGATACAAACTAGTCAAAGTGTATAGAATGATTGCTCACATCTAACCTAAAAATATACAAATTAGAATTTCAATTTCTAAAAAGCTAAGTATCTAGCAATTATCCTCCCTAAATTCTAATTGTCAGAGTTTTGAGGTCTCCAAACTTTGTGAATAGAAAGGAGTATTGAATAGCACTTTAAAAAAATTCTAAATATTATTATAGTTTTCTTTTCTTGACAAACTTGCAGTGTGGAATAAATGTTTCCACTGGAAGATACTTCAAAGTGATTTAAAGTACAAGTGTATTGCTGCATTTTGAAGTCCAAGGATAAAGCCAAAATATGAAATGATTGTTCCATAGATCTAGGGATTTATGCAAAAGATATTATCTTTTGACCTTGATGAAGATATTTGTTCCATAGATCTAGAGATTTATGCAAAAGTTATTATCTTTTGAGCTTGATGAAACTCTCCCAATCATAGTTATAGGCAAAACGGTTGGATGATCAAAATAAATTTTGCACATATTGGACTATAACACCTTCGTAGGACTTTTTGTTTGGCCATTCTCTCTAGCATACTGTACATACAATTTCCAATGAACTATCTCACACTTTTGTACCATTCACTCTATCACCAAGTTGATAAAATGAATACCATACTCACTACTTATTTCTAAAGGGCATTGAAAACAAGACAAATTGGAGATAATGGAACTCCTCTTATCCTTTTATGGGAGTTCGTAAGATCATTTTGACTACTGTTGATGGTAGTTCTTTCACTTTGTCACATGCTTTATTTGTGCCAAGGATCAAGAAGAACCTGTTATCAGTTTCTGCATTAGTCAGAATTGGATTGGTTGTGAAATTTGTTGATGACAGGTGTATACTTCATGATCTGTCAAATGGCGATGTGATTATTGCTTCTGGCATTTTATGTCGTGGGCTGTATAAGCTCATAGACTATGAAAGATCTGTAAATGATTTGGCACGTGCAGTAAATGATTCTCAGGCTATGTCAGATGCAAAGCTTTGGCATGCACGCTTTGGTCATATGAATTTTGCTAGTTTGCTACGCCTGTAGAAATCTGAAATGGTGTCCTCTTTCCCAAAACTTGAGGCACCTGGAAAACATGTTTGTGAAGGCTGTATTTTGGGCAAAATGCAGCGTTCATCCTTTCCAAAAGATGGTTCAATTCGGGCTACTCAGAAATTGCAGCTTGTACATAGTGATGTCTTTGGTCCTATACAGACACCTTCTTTTGGGAATTATCTTTACTTCGTGACTTTCATCGATGATTTTTCCAGGCATGCATGGGTATATCCATTGAAGGCAAAGTCCGAAGTGTTCATGTGCTTCAAACAGTTTTTGGTTTTGGCTTAAAATCTGTCAGTATGTAAAATGGGCACCCTCCGTTCTTATCGAGGGGGCGAATATATGTCTTCTCATTTTAATGCATTTCTGGCTGAACATGGGATAAAACACCAGTGTACAGTGCCATATACACCTCAAACAGAATGGAGTTGTTGAACGAAAGAACAGGTCACACTCATGGAGATGGCGAGGTGTATGGTCAAGAGTAAGGCTTTACCACATAGTTTCTGGCTTGAGGCTGTCATGTGTGCAGCATATGTACTTAACAGGTGTCCCACTAAAGCGCTGCAGTCTATCACTCCATATGAGGCTTGGCATGATCACAAGCCATCTGTTGCTCATCTGCGTATTTTTGGTTGTTTTGCATACGCATTAGTGCATGAACAACATCGCAGAAAATTAGATGATAAAGCACTAAAATGTATTTTTGTTGGGTACAGTTCTGAAAGTAAAGGCTATCGTCTGTATCATCCACAGACTAAACGCAATCTGGTTAGCCGTGATGTTGTTTTTGTGGAAGATGCTATTCAGCCATTGCTTTCATGTACTAAGGAGACATCTGTTAGCTCCAAAGACATGTATGATACTTTGCTTCCTCTTTTTACAGGTGGACAGTCTAGTGCTTGTCCTAATGAGGAAACTTCTCAACCTTTGCAGGTTTCATGTGATGATGCAGATCATTCCATTTCTGATGCAGATTTACATGATGCACTAGTTGATGAGAGAGCTTATATTGAGCAGGCAAAAACTATGCCAAAATGGCTGGTGCAGACTTTGCGTGGCAGCAAATTAGATGCACCTCTGTCATATCGTACTCGTTCAAGCTCTCATAGTGCCTCTTTTGCATCAGATTGTTATGCTATGGATGCATCTAGTCTCTGTGATGAGAATGAGCCTGTTTCGTTCGATGAAGCACAAAATTCAGAAAATTGGATGGCTGCTATGCAATCTGAATATGATGCAATAATGAAGAATGGTACTTGGTCTTTATGTGACTTGCCTCCTCGCAAGAAGGCCATTGGCACTAAGTGGGTATACAAGTTGAAGCGTAAACTTGATGGTACAGTTGACAAGTATAAGGCTAGGCTTGTTGCAAAGGGTTATGCGCAACAAAGAGGCATTGATTTTGATGAGACCTTTGCACCTACATGCCGTATGACTACTCTTCGGAGCATTTGTGCACTTGCATCCCATCATGGTTGGAATGTACATCAGGTGGACATTAAAACTGCATTTCTGAATGGTGACTTGCATGAAGAAGTGTATGTTTTTCAGCCCCGTGGCTTTGTGCAGAAAGGGCATGACAACCAGCTGTGCAGGTTAAAGAAGGCATTATATGGTTTAAAGCAAGCACCACGTGCTTGGTATGAGAAGATACATGCCTATCTGATTGCACATGGTTTTGAGAACAGTCCAATTGAAAGCACCTTATATGTTAAGAGTGCTAATGATGTGCTTTTGATCATTGTTGTCTATGTTGACGACATGCTTCTCACTAGTCCTATTGAGAACCATATTGCTGATTTTAAGGCTGATTTGCATGCTTCATTTGAGATGTCTGATTTGGGGCATTTGCATCACTATTTGGGCATTCAGTTTATGCAAGTTGATGGTGGAATGGCTTTGTGTCAAACGAAATATATTGACACATTATTGCAACGTTTTGGCCTTGAAGACTGTAAGCCTATTGCCACTCCTATGGAGACGGGTTTACATTTGAGTCTTCATGATGCTGGAGATGCATTTGATGTTGTTCTCTATCAACAGGTTGTTGGATGCTTGATTTACTTATGCATTACTCAGCCAGATATTCAGTTTGCTGTCTCACATATGAGCAGGTTTATGCATTGCCCAGGAGTCAAGCATTGGCAGGCGGTTAAGTGCATCTTTCACTACTTGAGTGGTACTCGGCTACTTGGGTTGTTTTATCCCAAGGGGGGATCACTACCGCCAGATTTGCATGCTTTTTCTGACTCTTATTGGGCTGGTTGCTATGACACTCGTGTGTCCACTAGTGGCTTTTGCTTCATGCTTGGTAGCTCATGTATATCTTGGTTGAGCAAGATGCAGCCTACTGTGGCCACTTCCAGTTGTGAAGCTGAGTATAGGGAAGCTTTCATAGCTATTGTTGAGTGTGTGTGGCTCAGACGCCTTATGGCTGATTTGGGTGTTGGTCAGAATTCTGCCACCACATCTTCACTGACATTCAGAGCGCATTGGCAGTTGCGAGGAACCCTGTGTTCCATGCTCGCACTAAGCACATTGAGGTGCATTATCACTATGTCAGGGAGAGGTTCTCTGTTGGGGAGATCAGCTTGGCATATGTGCCCACGCAAGAGAACATTGCAGACCTTTTCACGAAGGCTCTGTCCAGGGAGAAGTTTGAAGCTTTCCGCAAAGCTTTGGGCTTACTTCCTTTTGTGGAGTGATTTCCACATAGCTTGGCACTTCCTTATACATGAGTGCTAGCTACTTGTTCACCGCATCACTCCCACAGGGGATTTGTTGATATATTTAGGTAGTGATGCGTGTGAACACTCTAGGACCGCCGGGGTACTTTTTTCCCTCTTTAGGAGGGTTCCCCCCCCCCCCCCCCTCTGTATATACGCCTATTGCCCTAATGGGCTACTTATCTTTGTACATTCTCTAGTAATACATTCAGTGTTGTGTGTTTTGCTCCAAGCTTCTTCTCCGTCCTTGTGTTGTTCGCGTGCTTCTGCACACGTCTATCTCCAACAGAATGTACTTACAAAATCTGAATCTAAGCAGAATTTTAGGAACTAGCTACAAGAGTTTGTTCATAAAATGCCTAAGAGGTATGAAGAGTGTGTGTATGTGGGTTTGGAGTGAATAGCAACTGTTGAGAATTGTTTATACAACAAACCCTAAATTGAATAACAAGAAAGATTCCTCCTTGTGTAGCAACAAAGGAAGAATAGTTGAATAAAACTTGCTACTCACAAAACTCAGCAATAGCTGAATGGTTGGCTCAAAAATCTCGTCCAAAGCTGCACCAAAAATTAAGGTACACCTCCTCTAGAAGTTAGTACACCTCCAAGCTAGGAGGATCCTTGAGTTGGATGCTCAATGATGCCAATATGTGACCCCTACGGCCTCCTTATATAGGCCTCAAAATTGATCACGAATTTAGCTACTCAAATCATAAAGCATAGCGAAAGAACACAAAAAGCAACAGAAAGCACTTGTGCTAGAACTAAGAAAGGAACTTGCTTTTCGGAGAAAAAAGTCCATCAGCTAGTGGTGAGACCTTGTTTTCCTTGTTGTACATGAGGTGAGGACTCAGAATATGTAAAAACCCATTTTGGACAGAAATTAAGGTTAGGGTTTTGTATCAAATCTCGACCTCTGATGACTGAATGTTATATATCAATTGAAAGCTCTCTTGAAGTACTAACCGATGAGCTCATAACAATTTTTGACCTTCTGAAATTTGGCTAAATACCAAAAATTAGGGTTGCTGGAAATTAGGGTTTTATGTTATTCTGACATTGTTTCCAACACTATGATCATGTAAGAGTCTACTCTCAAAGTCCATTCATATGAGGATCAATAATCTGCAACTTTCTAGTTGCTGTAATAAATACATCCTTCTCGAATGGTCATTTATCTAGCTTCCTCCAAGACATCCTTCACATGAGTCTGCATCATCTAGTAAAGCAAAAGTAAGCAAAGCTTTTGATCACGCCTATGTCCTTCATTTGCTTGAGAGTTGTATAACTGAAGTCTGACATGACCCAATCTTGCATGCGATAACTTCATACTTTCAATTGGAGAGGTAGATGAACTAGCAAGATTAGCATGGCTGATTTTCCACAAAACAAACATGCCACTTTTATTATCACCTTGTTATAGACAATGTTCTGCATTAAGTGTAAGGATTTGACATTAATCCTTCTTAAAAATCACTTTATAACCATTTCTGAACACCTGGGTTCAGGGGCTGCAAGTACTGATTTGGTATTAGGTTGCCCATGGAACCTTTGATCTGTTCTTGCATCCTTGTATTCCTAAGCTCCATGATGGACCTCCTATTCTACATGTGCTATGCTTGACCAGAATAAAGGCATCCTCATTCTCAATTTGTGATCTATTGTGTACCTAGTTCTAGTAATTCAGTTGGTGTAAGGAACTCTGCTTTCTTACTATTTATCTTCGCATGTCTGTTTAATTTGTTGTCGGCAATAACTGTCAAGGACTGAGTACCCGAGCTCAGTGCATACCACGTACAAACATACTCTACAAATTCTTGTGTAATGCTATACATCATATGAATGAAAATACTTAAATAAACCTATGAAAAACTCATGTGATATCCTTCTTGTTCAAAATCCAAGGCATTGCTAACATGTTACCAACCTCATTGCAGTTTATTTGCTAAAAACAGTACTGTAGCCTATTATAGAGACATTTTTTGGCAAAACACAAAAACCAGTCAAATAAAGAAGGATAATAATCTTGTGATTGTTTAACAATATTGACAAATCCAGGATATGAGAAAACTATCCAACTATATACACTTAAAATTATCAGCCCCATTTTCCACATGCATCTATGGACTAACTTGGTGGATATTTTGTAAAATATTATTTCTTCACCATAAGTCTCTGAGCATAATTCACAGAAAGATAGTGAAATCCGAATAAAAAAGATGAAATATCGAATTCTTTTTATCGAAACAAGGGATGTAAAGGCAAAACAGATCATATACATGAGAATCGAGATGATCAAATGTAAGTATTCATGCATATACCCACCTGCAGTCACCACGGACATAGAGGTTAATTCTTCCATAAAATATGCATGATATTTCTGAAACTAAAAGACACTAAATCAAAAACATTTCCTGATTGGGCACGTCATGTGGTATCGTTATATGACACGATCAAGAGTTTAATGCAATTACCAGGTCCCATGGAGAAACAAGTTGCCAATAAGCAGAGGTAAGGAAAAATAAGCTAAAAATAGTTGTAAAGGTTGCAAAGATGACCTGCAACAAAGATCAGAAAATAACAGGTAAACAATTTTCACTCGTATGCCAGAAAGCTGTCAGAAATAAATGGTAAATATGCTCCCCTTTACTATGAATGAAATCAAGATGATAAGAATGACTAGCATAAACATGAAATGATGGAAGAAGAGGATTGGATTGTTGGCTATACAGTTGGATGTGTAACAATTCTTTCGCTGTTGTATTGATATATGAGCACAGAAATATGCATAATCAAGGAGATAATACTGCATCAGTGCCCACTGACTTAGCACTAGCATTATGGATGAGTTGAAGATCTGAAACCAGGCATACTTATGATTGTTCGACAACAGGAAACTAGTGTCTACTGCCTCAGCATCTCACTAGCATTATGGGCGAGTTGAAGATCTGAAACGACTTATACTCATAATTTTTCAACAACAGGAAACTTGTTGGAAACAATGTCAAAATAGCACAAAACCCAAATTTCCAGCAACCCTAATTTTTGGTACTTAGCCAAATTTTGATCGCAGAAGGTCAAAAACTTTTATTAACCTATCAGATAGTACTTGAGGAGAGCTTTCATTTGGTACATAACATTTTGTCATCAGAGGTCTAAAAATGCAAGAAAACCCTAACCCTACTTTCTGCTCAAAAAGTTTTTTTTGCATATAATGAATCCTCAGGTCATATACATTTAGGAAAGCTAACTCATTTACGAAGCTGATGGCTAGACTAGGAGATCGCAGCAGTTTCAGCTATAAAAAGCAAGATCGTTAATCTAAAAGCCAATCGCAAATTAAACTTTATCGCAAGCTTCATTTGTTTTTTTCATGGATTTTTTCGCAAGAGCAGCCAATGCTATATAATAATAGAGCCTTGGCGTCACTTTGAAGCATCAATCCAAGCACACTCAAGGCTTGGTGAAGTGCTCTACACTTGGAGAAGGTGCATCCATCTTTTGGTGCAGATTTGGAGGAGGTTTTGGCAGCCAACCATCAGCTTTAGCTGAGTTTTGTAAGTAGCAAGTCCTATTTTCAGTTCTTCTTCTTTTGTTGCTGCTGTTCCAAGGCTTTATACCTTCTACTTCAACACAAGAGGAGTTTTTCTTGCTATTTCGATCAATTTCTGATTTAGGGTTTTCGAAACCCTAATTTCAAAATTAAGATTTGCTGTACAAACGGTTCTAAACTGTTTCTATTCACTTCAATTGCACATACACACACTCTTCATACCTCTTAGGCACTTTATACACAATTTCTTGTATCTAGAACCTTAAATTCACCCCAATTTCAAAATTCGGATTTGTTGTACAAACGGTTCTAAATTGTTTCTATTCACTTCAATTGCACATACACACACTCTTCATATCTCTTAGGCACTTTATACACAATTTCTTATATGTAGAACCCTAAATTCAGTTTTGTATCATTTACACACATTGTAAATTGACATTCATAATAGATAGTGTAGGTAAGCACTCAGCTTACCGTTACACTTTGAAAATTGTGTATTCTCTCTCTATTTCTCATTCATCTATTTTTGAGTCTTAAGGTGTATGCTAAGGTTCAGCCATTGGAAGATCCTGTAAACCTGTGAATATTATTATAGAGGCCGACCCCACTTCCAACAAAACTGTTGAAGGACATTCCAAGATTGTGTAGGATGTGGACGTATTTAAACTTCTATTGTTGGATTGCATAGCATGTGGAAAGGCTATGGACATACTTGAAGGACATTTGGATTTCAATGTTAGTCACATTATATGACATTTGGATTTCAAGTGAACAACTCTCCACTCTCTTCTCTTCCCATTCCGTGTAAATAGAATATCTAAGATGGTTCTTCCCAATGTACTATGATGGAAGGGCAAGGTATGCCCATCGATGGCTCCAACGAGCTGGTCTTCCCCTCTCTTTGTAAAACTCTTTGTACTTGGAAGAAAATGGTGCGAGAGTATCAAAGATCAGAGCTTGTACTACGCAACTCCTTGTACTATCAAAACCGTTGCTCCGTCGGAATTGTGGTTTGGAGTTGGTGCTCCCTATGGGTCGGTGCCCACGCTTGCTTCTCAAGAGGATCTCTTAGTGCCTACCCATTCTTGGGTTGTGACTATTGTACATTGACTAGCTCGTGCACTCCTACTAGTGCTTTCAAAGGTGAAGGATATTGTTTGTAACATTGAAGTCTTTGGATTGTTCCATTGTATTGTGTGGCTATTTACTTACTGTTTTTATATCACCATTTGACAAACATAGTGTTTATTGTGTTCATTGTGCTCTTTGAAGAGACCTCACTTCCCCTCGAGGTCTACCCAATGACACCTTCAATTTTGATGGTATAAGGGGTGTTGAGAATATGCGACTACATCTCCCTTTTGTATCTGGGAGACACTCCATTTCCATTTTATATTGTCTCTCTTTTGTATTTGGGTACCTTGCCATTTGCTTCTATTTGTGTATTCATTTTCCTTCAAGGAGAATTATCTCACATATGATGTACTTTGGAGAGCCCCCTCCAACTCTATATAAGGAGGGCCTCTCCCCCCATTTGTATTTGGTTAAAAGCTTGAGGAGCCTACTCCATGCTCTTGGCAAGCTAACTCTAATCCATGTGAGTTTTCCCATTTCATGGTCTGCTCACTTTTGAGTCTCACACTCTTTCATTTTGTGAGTACTCTTCTTTTCATTTTGCTTCTACGTGTGTACTCTCTACATGGTATTCGAGCGTTAGAGGGAGATCTTGGTGGTTCATTTTGGTGGTGTTGTTCCAAAAGCTTGGTGGTATGGCTCTCCGCTCAGTAGAAATTCGAGGGGCCTCTCTCTAGAGCACAACACCAACACAGGTGGCCATACATCCAGAAGCATGGCACGGTGTAGACCGGAAGCAACTCTCTCAAAGAGAGAAAAGAAAGAAAGAAAGAAAGTCATATTGACGTCTACCTAAAGGCCAAACTTGGCTTATGAGACAAAACCATGTACAAACTGTGGTATGTGGGGGGTGAATGTGTATACCCTAACTGGTACAAATGGGTGGAAGAGGGTAGAGTATGTGGTACATCAGCAGTGGACTTAGTAGCTCTTGCAAGAAGACGACCCAAGTCGTGGTGGTGCGCCTCTGCTCCATCATATAGTCGTGTGCTATCCTGATGGAGGAGATGTCCTCCTAATGAAGTCGTGGTCATCGGTTCCCAACCGTATGTGGTCTAAGTCACCCTCTCTCTGCCGCGGCCTTCTCGAGCATGAGCCCTATGCCTCAGGAAGGCTTGTCTGTCTGAAGTGGTTCAAGTTGCCGAAAGAACTCAGTAATAGTCTGTTGGGTGCCCATATGCGTCTGATGTGTGCATTATAGCATGTGCTCACGTCTCTCATATGTTGTTGTGATGAAGCAACCAATCCTCCTCTTGTTTCTTGTGGTCATGCACAACTAGAGTGTCTCCTCAATCTGGAACTGTGCTCATAGGTCTAAGTATGCTTTGCATCTCGTAATCAAGTATGGCATACTCCTCAATCAAGCATCTTTGTATGGCATACTTGGCACCATCTCTCCTCTCAAGGGACTCCTCTGGAGCGACCTCTTTCGATCTCGAGCTGATGTGATGAAACTCGAAGCTCCCCAATGACGACACGGAGGTGGTGTGGTAGGTATGTCCGCATGTAACGTTAGGTCTCAATGAAGCTCTGATCTGAGATCAATAGGAAATGCTCACGGTAGTAGAGCATTTTCCGTGGTAATGGATCTCTAGTGTTGATCCATGTCCTCTATATATATGTATGCCATCTCTCCTGACGGATGATCCTATTCCTCTCCTGGTGGGAGAGCAAGTAGGTGGGGGCGTGGGAGTCATATCCTACTGGTGGTAGTTTGTCTATGTCAAGTCCAGCAAGCCAATCTTGTATCTGTGCATACCATGAGCAGGTGTCCCCTGCCAACACCATGTTGTGTGATGCTTGGAAAGCTCTGTAAGTGATGGGCTCTCTATCCATGCCCTGGATCGTGTGTAATAAGCATACTATCTCGAGTGCCTCTACTAGCATCGGCGGTGGAGCAAGCTCTGCCCGTATGATATCGTGGGGTACCAAGGGTTTGCTTCGGATGAGTCTAGCAATCATGAGAACATGCAGCCTCTCCACCAGTGTCCATGTTGATGATGATAACCCTTGTCCCCATATGGCTGCTCCATACATGAGTGTTGGGGTATCCAGAGTGTCGAAGAGCCACCCCGGTCCCCTTTGTGCGGGGCTCGTGAAAGTAGGCCTAGTGGCACTATCTCTCCATCAAAGTTAATGTTGCATATCCTCGTGTGATGCCATCTCGGGCTGCCTCAGACATGGAGAAAGCCTCGAAGGTTGCTATGAATGTCACGCCCAGGTATACATATGAGCTGACTACCTCTATGGGTCCGCCTGCTGCTTTGAAAGAACTCTCTCTCCTCACCTATGATGATGTATGAAAGATCAAAACCTTGGTTTTACTAAGGTTCACTATAGCCCTCTGTGTATGCAGAAATCGTCTAGGCCGCGTAAGTGATGTTGTAGACCCTCCGCAGACTCTGAAATCAAGACAATATTGTCATCATATAAAAGAATGTGGACCTTGGTCCCTCGTACCTCAATGCCATCTCCTCCCTTCTGCTGTATGAAGTCCACTATCTCATCAATGTATAATCCAAAAAGTGTGGGCGAGAGAGGGCACCCTTGCTTCATCCCGATGGTGCTAGCAAGTGAATCTGATAGACCGCCCGGACATCTCACTCTACCTGATACTCTCTCATATAGGGTGTAGATCCCCCATATCATCTCCTCTGGAGCCCCGATATCGAGTAGGCGTATGAAGAGTCGTTCGCTAGGAACTGTGTTGAAGGCCTTAGGCTTCGCGGAAGTCCCAAAAGCAGCAGTATAATCTCCTCTTCCTCACTCTTGCCTGGAAGATGTGGTCAATGGTAGAGTAATTTCGTTTGAATCCTTCCTGTCCTAGAGCCCTGGTACCCTTCCTCTCGACGAGAGTGCTCAACTCTATCTCTAGTACCGCTCCATATAACTTGGCCAATGTGGAACCAATGATGATTGTTCGATATGTGGCGGGATCCATAACATCATCTGACTTATGAATGGGCACAATGGTGTGCTCAGTCCATGAGTCAGGGAACCCTTCAACTAGTGCACACTTGAAGAGGTGGGCAATGAGCGGTGCTAGAGACGTGCGTCCATATATGAGATGCTCTTACCAAAAGACACTTAGGTGGACAGAACTATAACCTATGGAAAGATATTATGCGAGCATACTTGTACACGAATCTTCTCCATGAAGTTCTAGATGGGTCAGAACCGGGACCTGATAAGATCAAAGATTTAGAGTCTTTGAATATTTGGAATATCAAGGACAAAAGAGCATTAGGTCAAATTCTTCTAGCATGAGATGAATTGACAAAGGGTCGTATCATTCCCTCTAATACTTCTAAAGAAGCTTTGGGACACACTAACAAATCCATATGAAGATAGAACTCCTTCCAAGATTTATGCTTTAGAGGTCGAGTTTCACAATCTCACTATTTGTCCTTAAGACACCATCACAAAGATAATAGCACAGTTCGAAGATTATCAAAGAAAGTTAGCATTTTGTGTACGAAAGATCTCAAGTGAAGACATGGCCATTGGATTGCTTAACAAGCTCCCAAGGTCCTATGAAACGTTTGTGACCACTCTTTACAATAGAGATCAAAAACTCACTTGGGAAGAAGTAAGAAGACTCTTGCTCTCCATGACTCTAGGCAAAAGACTCAAGCCACTCAAGAAACAGCTATGAAGACCGAAGCTACTTTGAACTACACTAAAGGTCAAAAAGGCACTCAAGATTCTAAGGACAAGGACAAGACAAGATTCTAAGGACAAGGACAAGAAGAAGTTTACTTGCAACTTTTGTGGCAAACCTATACACACAGAAAAGTATTGCTTCAAGAAGAAAAACAAGGACAAGTCCAAGTCTACTCCAAAGACAATGCATCACTCTCACTGCACAAGTGATGATTTTTTTCTTACAACTCAACGCAAGGCACTTATCGCATCCACTCTTAGCAAAGAATTGATTTTTGATAGTGGGGCTTAATCACACATGTGCAAGGACAAAGAAGACTTTCATGAGTTTCACGAGCACAAAGGCCAAGTTTATCTTGGAGATAACAAGTATGTTGAGATCCAAGGAAGAGGCAAAGTTCATGTCATAAACTCTAAAGGTAAGACTTAGTCACTTAAAGATGTTCTTTATGTATTAAGCCTTCGCAAGAACCTTCTCTTAGTAAAGGCCATTACTAAGTGCAATATGATGGTGTAATATGATAATGACAAAGTTCAAGTCATCGATCAAGAATCCAAAGAATTCATAGCTCAAGGAATTTGAAGACACATATCTCTACAAGCTTTCAAGTTTCATGGCCAAAAATTCAAGTCTTAGCTTGTGGCATTTCAGATTTGGATACACCTCTTATCTAGCTAAGATCTCTTCAAGTCATCTTATCAAGGGTTTACCCAGGATCACACAAGTGGAATTGAACCGCCAAGCATGTGCTACAGAGACATTTACCCCTCTGCCTATAGAAGCATCCATTTTCTCACCTAAATCCTTAGCATTAGTCCATGCCGATCTTTGTGGACATATGCATACACCACCACTAAGTGGGTCACTTTACTTCTTCTAGATAGTAGTTGACTTCACTAAAACATAAAGAGGATGCACTTTCCAAGTTCAAGGAGTAAATACAAATAGTTCAAGAAAACTTTCCAAATTCTTTGAAGACCATCATATCAGAAGGAGATATTAGCTTTGTCAACCACAATTTCTCAAAATACTTGATGCAGCAAGGTATTAAATACCAAGCAAACAAGGATACTAAACAAGGTACTGCCTTATAGAGAATTCAAAGTGTGATCCAGATGGCAAAGACTATACTTCATCAAAAGCAACTTCCATAAAATTTTTGGGGTGAAGCTGTACATATAGCACTACATATTCTTAACAGAAGATTCTCACATGTTTTGAAGAACCAAACTCCATTCGAGGCTTACTTTCAGAAGAAACTAAGTGTGAGCTATTTCAAAGTCTTTGGTAGTGATGCCTATGTGCAAGGCCCTAAAGATGATACGCCTAAGCAATACATCTTCATCGGTTATATTGACTGTCAAAAGGCATATAAACTCTATGACCCTAAGAGTCACTCAGTTATAGTTACCAGAGACTTCGCCTTTGATAAATCTTCTAAGCGTTCATCCCTTTTGGATTCTTCTCAAGATCCATATCCTCCCATTTCTGCTTCAGAGAGGAACCACTCGAGTTCCGGAAAGTCACACTACATGGAGCACGCTCTCTTTGTACATGGTTTTTCAAATCATGGAACAGTTTCGGAGCATGAGGACTCAGAGGTAAAGTCTCAAGTTACACAATAGGTGGCTACACCTCCCATCGTACCATCAATGGTTTTCATTTCCTTTCAGCTTCACTTGGGCTTTACTCCAAGATCAATGACTCGTCATTTTCCATTCATCTCTTCGAGATTCCACTTACCTCCTTTACAACGGCATTTTGAGTATACAATGTTCCATTCATGGAGTCTAGCATCTTTTCATTCTCCACAGGATACTCTTGGATTTATGTGGATACATCACTCAATTGGATCTTTCTCAGAGCCAATCTTCCCGGTTCAAAGGGGGCTTTCATGGTCCTACCGACACATATCAGGACCTTGTACACTCCATGGAGGACTACAACATACAAATGTACTATCATGTGATTATAATTTCATTTTTCATGTTTTACATTTCATTCATGCAGGACCTACTTCTTGGCGATACACATCTCATGGTGGATATTGTCAAAGCTTTGAAGATTCTCACCTACCACATGGAACCATCCTATCTATCTTGCATGGAGATGATCTTGTCTAGTGAGATCTTGTTCTGTTCTTGTATCTCGTTGGTGGTGTACATATGGAACATCCACTTGATCCATATGGTGGACATCTTATGTACCTGGCGATCCCACATCATCGATCACTTGGAGGCTTTGGATTTCCACATGGAGACTTTCTTTTTGGTGCTCGCGTTACTATTGCTACACACATGATGGAGATTTCTCTCATACCCTAGCAGCCTCCATACTCTGCAAAAAGGAGCTGCAAAGGGGGTTTGGAGAATATGAGATTGCATCTCCCCTTTCTATCTATGAGACACTCCATTTCCATTTCATTTCCATTTTATATTGTATCTCTTTTGTATTCGGATACCTTGCCATCTGCTTCTATCTGTGTATTCATTCTCCTTCAAGAGGAATTATCCCACATATGTACTCTGGAGAGCCCCCTCCAACTATATAAGGAGAGCCTCTCCCCCCATTTGTACTTCATTAGAAGCTTGAAGAGCTTACTCCATGCTCTTGGCAAGCTCACTCTAATCCATGTGAGTTTTCCCATTTCATGGTCTACTCACTTTTTAGTCTCACACTCTTTCATTTTGTGAGTACACTTTTCATTTTGCTCCCACGCGTGTACTCTCTACAAAGGGTCTATCCTCAATAATGAGATTGGAAAGAAATCTATTAGAGACAGAAGTGGTTCAATAAACATGTCTAAGGACATATTAGAAAACAAAGGAGGAAGTTCACATAGAAATAGGAGGAAAAGCAAAGCTAAAGCTTATGTGACTTGCTACCAACGTAGTAAGAAAGGTCGTAAGAAGCTTGATTGCAAATACTTCAAAGTTAAACAAGAGAGAAAGAAGAATGCAAATAACAAGGACAAACAGGAGAATAAGACTAATGTGCAAGTTAACTCCAAGGACAAGGAGAAAGAGAAGGACAATGGGGCCTCTAGTGTTGTCATAGAGGAGTTGTTTGATATGGAGAATATACTATGTGCACATTGCAACCATATCAGCTCATGATGCCCCTGCGTATGATGCTTCTATTATGTTTCAAGCACATGATATGCCAATCACTAAAAGTGATCTAATTGCCTTGCTTACTATTAATGATGCACTTTCACAGACTTGGATTGTGTACTCTCTGACTCCTATCAACAAGTGTTTTGCCACTTTCCATGAAGGTCGCCATGGAAAGGTATACTCGAGAACAACCATGCATGTTTCATTGAGGTAATTGATACTAAGCATTTGTCTTTAGGTGATGCCAGTGAGTTTGTCTCACATGATGTAAACCATGTTCAAGGCATCAAAAAGAGCTTCTTGTCCGTTAGTCAAATGGATGTGCATGGTTATAGGACAAACTTTGAAAAGGGCTCTTGGAAGCTTGCAAAATGATCGCAATTGATCGTACAAGGTACTAAAAGTGCACGCTTCATTGCTTGCATGAAAGAACCTTGATATGCAGATTTATTCCATTGATTAAAGTAACTCTCATATGGAGTTGTGGCATAAAAAGCTTGTTCATATGAGCCAAAACGGCTTAGACATGTTATCCTATATGCATAAAGTGAATGCCAAAGACACAAAACTTGACTTTTGTAATGAGTTTTAATATGGAAAGCAAGTAAGGCATTCCTAGTATTCTAGTGGGTCTTATAAGTCGAATGCTCTCGATCTTGTACATTATGTTTTGCAACATGCCCCCAAGGCTATGGGGGGTGCTTTGTATTTTGTCTATTTTGTTGATTTTTCTCGTAAGCTTTGGGTATATATGTTGAAGTCTAAAGATGAAACATTTGCTCCATTTGAAGAGTTTCATGTGTTCGTGACCACCTAGATAAGTAAAAAGTTGAAATGCTTACGTACAAAAAATGGGGGTGAGTTTTACAATCACTGAACTTAATAGATTTTGTGAAAATCATGGCATTAAGAGAGAGCTAACAAACCCCTACAGGCCCTCTTCTAATGGTCACGCTGAAGGTATAATAGCACTTTGTATAAGAGGGCGAAACGAATTCTATCCAAAGGTATTGTCCCTCATGGATTTTGGCTACAGCCTCTAGAAACAGCAATTTGTGATTGCAATTGTTTCCCTCGCATATCGTTGAAAGGTGGCCTCCTTAAAAAGGTTTGGTCCAACAAACCTGCTTGATATAACCACCTACAAACCTTTGGTTGTGATGCCTTCATACACATAAGACCTAAGTTGAGAATATGGTACATTCATAGGTTATGGTGATCAAGGTGAAATGAGGTTACAAAATATATAGCTACCTCAACTTAGAAAAATTGTAAGCAACCGAGATGTTGTATTTGATGAGGCAAGGCTGCTTAAAGTAATTGTGCCTCTAAAGGTGACCATAAAAAAGTCAAGTTTGAGCATGAACAGCCACCTATTACGCTTAAGATTGATCCTCAAAGAGCTCCACAGCGATAGATGCCGATCAATGGGACATACGCCTCCGTTAGATGTAAGCTACAAGCTCTCCTCAAACTAAATCCTCGCCGCCTGATTAT
The DNA here is from genome assembly GCA_020310875.1 of Ceratopteris richardii. Taxonomy (NCBI): domain Eukaryota; kingdom Viridiplantae; phylum Streptophyta; class Polypodiopsida; order Polypodiales; family Pteridaceae; genus Ceratopteris; species Ceratopteris richardii. Next base: position 12,756,658 of record CM035442.1, on the reverse strand, counting down.
TGATGCAATAGCTACAAACTCCTCCAATGTGGGGTCTGATCGAAGAGACTCCCTAGCTTTTGTTGAGAAGCCTTTGGTAATGTCTTCTCAATCCATTTCTTCACCATGAAATAACCTTATGCATGTGGCAATCATGCTACTAATGCTTTAGCTTGACTATATAGATCATAGAAGGATTACGTGGTTGTAGCCATACATTTTTAAGTTGATCCAAAGTGCACTCTGACGAGTTCTTCGATTGTAAGATATGATAAAAAGTCGTTTTAAGGTCTTCTTAGTATCGTATAGAGACTTCCAATTAGCTTGCCTGCAACTCACCTCACATCCAATATTTAGCCCTTTCCATGAAATCTTCTATAATCCTCTAAAGTTCCTACCATCCATGTGGCAAGTATCAATAGAGTAAGGCTTCATTAGTATTATTATTGGCCTTGGCTATCCCCCAAGCTTAGGACCTTGACCTTCTTTGCCCTTGTCTTAAGAGGCATGTCCAACCGTAGGCTATCAAAAGCCTGAAAATATAACGTTTATGTGGTAAAGATGTCCGCCCTCATGTAGCTCTGCAAGGGAATTCCGAGAGGAGTACAAACTCACCTATCTTTTCAATTGAGTCAAGACCTCTTTGATGTGCGGATATGGACAATGGACCTATACCCATATGCTTGATCTAGCCCGAGTTGCCTTGCCAAACCAACTTCTTCTAGATCTTCTGGACCCTCAAGACTTAGACGTTCAGCTTTGGACAATTTGGTCTCAGACAAGGATGGCCCTAAACGACTTGGACTAGATTGCTTTGGACAACTTTAACTAGGATGAGTACAAGAAGTTAAGTTACCTTAGACGAGTTGCAAAGGTTGAACTACCTTGGACAAGCTATAGGAAGCATTGTGAGAAAGATGAAATGAATTGCTAATCACAAGGACAAGTTGTTGAAAAGGGCTTTGAAATAGAGTAGAAGAGTGTCTCCTCTCCTCTAAGCATTTGCATGTAATGTGCAAGGGTCCCGCCTTGGCACACCAAAATGGAGCTCATATCTAGGACTGGCTACAACGAAGCAAGGTAGGATCAAAACTCGAACCGTACACTTTTCCGTACGTATTGTACGTACGGTATGTACGGAACGTACCGAACCGTACCGTACGTGTTCAATATATTTTCAAATTTATGCAACATTTTCATATTTTTTTCCCTCAATTTGAGCATGGCCCGACTCTTTTTTGTCATAATTCATTGTTTAATGTTGACATTAGTGTTTAGATAACTTGATTCTTGAATATGCAACATATAATATCCATATATTTTTGTCATTTATGAATTGTAAAATTATGGAACAACGTACTGAACGTACCGAACCTCAAGGTTCGGTTCAGATCTCGAACCATATGCGAACCGTACGTACCGAACCTAATGTACCGTTCCACCTTGCAACGAAGGAATTGAGTTCTTCTTGGAGCACTGAACTCCATAGCACATTCTCTAAAGAGTCCGCTTACACAATCATCTCTCTCAATGTAAGGAACAAAACTTCATTAAAATTACAAATTGACTATCAGGGTAGTATCCAAAATAGTCCAATGAACACAAAACAATGACACAAAGGCCAAATCGCAAGTACAATGGTATAATCATTAAAGAGAAATTACAAGGGTAATATGATACGATGTTACACTGACTCGAGAGTAATTAGATCAAGCAGCTTGCTCAATACAAGGTGTACTCGACACAAGGTGTACTCGACACAAGGTGTTCCAAACAAGTTTAAGCTGAGAAAAAGGACAACCAACGGAGCTTATCAACGCCAACAGTGCAATAAGTGGACATAGATTCACCAATCACTCCCTCTTAACCTCCACTCTTAGAATCCCCCACTTGCAAGAACCCTTCATTTCAAGCACTCCTATAAGTAGAGCTCCTTCCTAAATCTAACTAATCTTTTCTTATTCTTCTCTCTCTTGTTCTCCATAAGTGTATCTTCTACATGTCCCATGAGCATCCCTTTATAGAGGCCTTTGGAGCTTCACATATGCTTCTGCACTTGCGTTTGTATGTAAGAGACGTGTATGGTGGAGGAATGATCTTGCCAAAAACTTGTGACCTTGTCAAGTACATGGAGTATACACCACAAGGGGGACAAGTAAAATGGACCCCATGATACAGCTAGTCCATATGCCCCAATGTCCCACCATAACTGTAAACTACTTTTCATTCATGTTGGCCCTTAGCTTTGGACCTAATCATCCATGTCTCACCTTTAGTAATTGTCCATGATTTTCCTAATTCATATTTTCCTTTTACCTTGTTCTATCTTACCGACTCAATACCTTGTTGTCTCTTGCCTAGGTGTAGCACATCACTTCCAATTCCTAAAGTGACATACTCCTCAGGTAGACTTGCTATACTATCTCATCAAGGTCAACTTATCCCAGCATCGATCAAGTTAACTATCAGGTCCACCCCTTTGTCCACGAGACTTCTCTCCAAGCAGGACTACTTCAGCTCCCAGGACTTACTCCTCATGTTAGGTCAACTTCAGCTCCATGCAGGGTTTCTCCACATGTCAGATCAACTTCAGTTCCTAGTTCAACATCCTACACGTGTCAGGTGACAGGTCAATGTCAGTTACCAGATCTACTTCCCCCTCCAGGTCAACTTCTCCATCAGCTGATCGAGTTAGCCCTGCCTTCAACTCCAAGTCAACCAGCAGATCAAGTTGAGTTTGTCCAGCCAAGATCGACTTTGAAGAGTTGAGGTCAAGTTCATCACACTATCACATCGCGTTCGACCTCAAGGTCAACTCCCATATCCTGGTCCAGTCAAGGCGAGCACATCACAGCCTTGGCATTAGTTGTTCAGCCCTTTATCATCATGAGATCAACAGAACACCAGTGCTACATGAACTCATAATCACGTTCCTTAGAAAAGAAGAGTGCATAATCAAAAATATCTTACAATATCAAAAGATACACATTCTAGCTTTCCAAGACCTTATAGTAAGGATGTGATTTTAATTTGTAAGGTACATAGGAAACAAATACATAACACTGCAAACTAAATGATCTGCATTTTGGTAGATTTAGAATGATGAAGATGCTTTAGAGCACTCCACAATCGATTAAAAGCTCAACACTCTCTATTACTTATAGGTAGAACATTTGTGGAATACATATGCATTTACATATCATGGGTTAGCCTTTAGTGGGCCTGCATTTTCAATGAGGAGATCAGTAAAGACAAGATTAGCCAGGCCTATGCAGCCTGATGAAGATTGAAGATAACATGTCTACATATCTGCATCAGCTATCCTCTTATGAGGTGCAGTTCTGGGGACCTTCAAAGCTCAATGGATCATCATGGCACATCTTATTGAAGAGGTGGATGAGATGCATGGAGAAGCCTCTGGTATTTACAACTTCTTGTATGAATCGAGCCAAGGTTTCAGTACCACATGAAATTATATGAGAAAGGCTAGCTACTGCTTCTTTAAGGATCGAGGCACTAACAAGATCAATTTATGTCATTATGTCAATTTATGATACAGCATGTTCGCATGCAGAGATGACATCATGGTTCCAGTCAAATGGTTTCAGCGTGGACAGATTACCTCCCTCACAGTACTTCTTTGAGGCACCCTCTCCTAGACTCAGTTCAGCTGGGGATCAAGCAAACATGGACAGAGCCAATACATGAGATGGGGACAAAGACGGTCCTCTATAGAGAACATCTTCTCCACCTTTTTATGGATGATTCATGATCAGGCCAAGTCATATGAATATGCATCTATGACATTGATTGTGGTTCGCTATTGGGCAGATACACGTATCCTCATAAAAGCTTCAGAGTTGAAGCTGCCAAATAAGTACCCAACAAGGCCATAATATGTTGTATGTGTCAAAGAGAGCCTGGGATGGAGCTGTGTTAGATATGTTATCGCCCAGCATATTTTGGGACATATTGCCATTTATATTGCCTTCTGAATAGGCTTTTGGGCCTATTCTTGGTACAGAAAGATCGAAATGTCCTCGTGAAGAGAACTACGAGAGAGAGAGAGATTCAGAAGCAGGTTACTGATTTCTTCAGGCCAACCACAAATTGGATTGTCAAGTGGACAGCCATTAAAGCAGCTTGCACACATGACAGGAGTTTTACTGAATCGTGCAACCAAGCAAGGAAGATCTATGTGCTATCAAACTACAAGGACCTCACACTACAGATAAAGGTTGTAATCCAAGATTTGGGTAGTCCCAGGTCATCATGTGAGGCTCCCAATCAGATACTCATCATGGAGGATATTGATGACTTTTTTTGTGACCAATGTGGTCCATCCTATGAGACGGATAACTCCCGACACCATCCACCAGTTATACACCCCTCATTACACCATTTTCTGTATTGATATTTACATTTGATACCTAATAGGTATCCACTGTCCATTAAGAGCCAAATGGATTTACTGTTACTCTAACACTTTCACTGTATTTTCTTTCTTTTATCTGTTTACACAGATTTGTATCAGATTCAACATGATGTAACTCTTTGGTCTCTAAGGTCACTTTGACAACAGCAATATCATTTCATTTCGTCCCTCTCTTACCTGCATACACACTTTAATACAAAAAATAAAAAATTCTTTTATATAAGATCATACACACATTAATTATCAAATGTTAAATCCTTTTTCCAACTTTAATGTGCTTAAGAAAAAAACATAAAAATAAAGGCAGTACAAAGTTTAAACAACACTTCATGATATTAAATTAGTAATTTAGTGTCCATTGCAAAACTACTATTAAAACTTTACCCGCCACATAAAACTCTGTCTTCTATGAGTTGCTTCCAATGCCTGTACAACCTTCTCCTGTTCTTCATCAAACAAAAGAGGTAATTTAGAGGAGTCCGAAAATAATGAAAAAATGTAGAGTTCAGAAATATAACCGTATTTAGATGTTTACATTTGATAGTAGGTCAATGAACATTGTAAGCCCTCTTTCCCTCCCTTACTCTTATATCTACTCCTCCAATGTAGCTATTTAATTGCAAGTGAATGAATATTCTAAGCTGTCTCCCCACCTATATCATATATCTTCTCCCTTCTTTCTGGAAAACCTTAGTCCCAATATTTATAATTCATACTCTCTCTTTTTCTAGAGGCCACCAAGTTAGACTATTACTTTTGTTGCAAAAAAGAAAGGCAAAAAAGTTTCTATTTATATGAGCCCTCTGTTTGGACTTTGAAGTAAACAGAAAGATGGAAGACAAACAAAAAATGTATTAACCAAATTTATCTTAAAAATTAAAATAATAATTAAAATTTTAAGAATTTATGTTTTTAGATATCTTTGTGACTTTGGAGTTCCAGTTAATTAATTGTTTATATTTCTTTTATCCTTAAAGATGGCTTTCATCCAGAAAATTGATTTTGCTTCCATGGATAAGATGTGTTTTCATGCTGTTGAGAAAGTTTGCTTGATTGAACAAACATTCCTTGCTAGTATCATATATTCTAGGATGAACTCATACAAACCCAAAATTCAAACCAACTGACTGCAACCAGATGAAGGTTCCAAGAGTGAAAATTGCATATCCACTAATATGAAAAACAAATACCACGAAAAACCTAGCAAACCCCAAATTCAACCCAAAATCAGAGTGCAACTAAAACCTCACAATAGTCAACTCAGAAGACTATGTAGCCATTGGATCCATTTGCATCGTATGGATTAATTACTGACATCCCCAATTACGTCATCAATGCCCAACATTGGGCGTAGAATGAGAAATAAATACATATTCATATGCACACACACCCCAAAAGCATGGACTTAATAAACTCCACCATGATGAAGTTTAGCACACTAAAGATAGGAAATTCAAAACAAATGCATAGTTGATAGGGTATACACAGCACACACCTATCAACTAACCACAACTTGGATGAAGATACCATGCAAAACTGCATGTCTACTGATATGACAAACATGTATAACAAGATGAACCCAAGCAAGCCCCAAATGAAAGCGCAACTATAAGCTCATGGTAGTTAATCACAAGACTACATAGCGACCAGCAGCCAGCTCCATTACAGAGAGTATCAACTAAATACTATGGCATCCCCACATACATCATCAACGCCCAATAGTAGGTATGGAGACAAGAATGAATACATGCTCACACACACCCCACGAGCATGAACTCATAGGAAGCTTACAAATTTAGTTTTCTATCACTTTCATAAATGATCGGAAACTCAATCATAGTAAAACCTAGGACAAGATGCATCATGCTAGCTAAATATAGGAAAAATCATGACAAATGAATCGTTGATAGTGTACACAATCTATCAGCTGATCATGACTTGGAAAAAGTTTCCATGAGTAAAAGCTGCATTTCCTCCTATGCGAAGAAATACATTCTAGGATGAACCCAAGCAAACCCAAGATTTACCCAAAATAAAAGTGCAACTACAAGCTCATGATAGTCAACCAAAAAACACTATAGCCATCAGTGCCATCATGCACGGTATCAACTAAATACTTTGATATCCACACTAACATTATCAAGCATACCACAATATGCCCAATATTGTGTATAGAAGTAAGAATGAATACATACTCACACATACCACAAGCATGTATTCATTCTTACTTCTATAAACAAGCTCTGTGAATTGAGTTTCCGTCACTTCTAGAAGTGATGGGGAAGCTCAGCATAATGAAGTCTAGCAAAAGATGCAAGCTAAAGATAGGTGTAGTGTGCACCCGAGGTAGGCACAAGTGGTGGGCTCTTTGCTAGAGGACAGTATGTTATATCTCTTGTGGAAAGAAGCCTTTTTATAGATAAAAGGGCTGAGTATAATTTATGCAAAAGAAATACAATGTACATCAAGAGGGACTCATGCTACTTAGATTTCAGAGATTTTTTACTAAGATTCAATCTTACAACAATGGAGCATGATCAACGAGGAGTTTACATATGAATGAACAATCTCAAAACCACTTGACTTCAAATATGTAAAGGCTTCAAAGTTAGATTCCTGCACACAAAATAGACAAAAAGCCAAACACTTTCAGAATAGGCCACTTTCCACAGTAGAGCACCTATACAAAAATAGGCCAAATGGTCCAGCAAGTAGTCCAAATGGTCCAACAAATGGATGACTGATGAAGATAGACCAAATGGTCGAGGCTCTAGGCCGAATGGACCACTGATGGAGCTAGGCGAAATGGTCAAACAAATGGACGAATGGAGGTAGAACAACTGGTCCACTATGGCTCCCCTTCCAAAGAGAGTATCCTGCACACTTGTAGCTTCCAGAGAGATCTTCCATCGCAGAACGAGTCCACTTTGCATGCTAATCCTTAAGATGAATTGAGCTCACAAACTACACCTTCAAGCTTGCAGGAGTGCCAACAAAGTTTCTCACACGTGTTCTTTCCACAGCCCTTTCGCAACTCCACCAGATGTAGCCCTTCCTTCTTCAAGTCCTCAAATAGTTAGCTTAAGCCAACCTTCTCCCCACTTCTTTTACAATGGTTGGATAGCACCACTACAGCCTCCTTGGGTCTTCTATATGTAAGTCAAGCACAAGGAAATCTCCCCATAACCTCTCACACAGCAAGATTGGCACCATGGGAGCCTCTCAATATGAAGCCTCCAATGGAAAGAACGATAATGGCAAGAAGGGAATGTTCACAATAGATGCAAAGGTTCATATCCACTAAGCTCAATTACAATCCATGGGCCTAAAACGGCTTGTGGATCTTATCATATCAAGCTTTGGTGCCTACTTGAATTCACATAGAGTTTTCTGCAGCCTATATGCATGACTTCTTTACTTGGGATTCACCTTCCTTAGAGACTGCAACGTACATTTCTTGTTAAAGATCTACATTTCTGTAAGTACTTTTGATATCGAGTTAATAATTGGGCATATTGGAGTGAGCAATCAGTGCTAAAATTGTCCTGATGGTAGTGAAATTGGTTGTAAGAACGAAGGTTTCCTCAAAATGTATGCCATAAAGATGCTTGACTGAAGCTTTTCAATTATATGAACACTTCCAATAAAGCGAATAAACCCAAAGTGTTCATATGACTCTCTACAACTAATATTGACAACCCTCAAGCTTCTCCGCTTGTAGATCCTTCATTGACGATGCAACCTAAAGAGTTCAGATCTAGCCCTGAAAGATCGAAAGAGGTTATTTTTCAAGCGTTTTGGGATTGGATGGTTAGGAGAAAAAGTTCTTATAACTTTGAAAGTTCTTGAAGTACCATAACATTTGGGAACCTATTGTCTCTTGGCTTAGAATTAATAAATCTTTTCTCTTCAAACATGTACTCCTTCAGAGGATGATTCTTGCAGAATTCTTTCGAATGGTCAAGTGATATGCTTTTAAGAGAATAATAATAATAATAATAATAATAACCAATTTTTGCCCTCTTGAAACATCAGGAATGAGATTCGGAATTACTCCATTTCCCTAATCTGATATCCCTTCAAGATTGACCTCGAAACTTGGCTGATACAAAGGAACGAAGGTGGTATATACACACATCCGAAGAGGACGGAGCACATTATTTCCTCTCTATTTGTAATGATCACCAATTAAATTCAACATCAGGTGAAGCAGCAACCTCTCACAAAGCTCCTGAAGAACAACGTTACGAGCTAAGAAGAACCTTGTAAATCAAGAAGCTCGGTGTCGTCGACCACTGGTAGCACGCCATACTCCCTCCGCCGCCACGGAATCATTGGTCCCTGTTTTTTGGTCTATCGATGTCGAGGTGGTAAATTACGTGCAACAATAGGAGTAGTGCTGTTGAGATAGATTCATGAGTTGGAAATGGTGCCCAGCAGGACCAAACTTTCTACTACAACTCAATTTTTCAAAAGCAAAATATATTAATTTTCACCCACATCGCATAGTTTTATTATTCTTTGTTTTTCTTTAAGAAGGATCGGCAAGCGTCCACTCACCTGGCTTTAACTTTGAAAGTACAATTGTACAGGTGAATGGGCATAGTACGCACGAGACCTCCCGTATCTCACAAATAAGTTAAATTGGATTATAATTGGTTTAAACTTTGAAAGTACAACTCTAGAGGTGAATGGGCATAGTACCCATGAGACCTCCCGTATCCCACAAAGCAAAGGTTTAAACTGACAAGAACCGTTAAATGTCCAACCCAGGAGTTGAACTTTGGACCTCCGCCTGAAGAGGCCAAAGCTTTACCAAACCACCCACAAGAAGTGGACTATAATTCTATTATTTGTCAAGGAGATGTGTTATAACAATCTACACATTCACATGTTTGGCAGCTATTCAAGAGAGTTCAAGTCCCATTCTAATACATTGAAAATCCCTAAAAGGTATGAAATTTCGATGATCATTACGCTTTAGAAATAAGAAATCCAAGGTTTGAGTCGCAAACCATAGCATAACATTCTTTTATGTTCAATAGCACACAACTTCCATTTTCTTGAACAAGACCTTGATATTGAAGAACATGTAGGTTGCAAAATGAACTCATATTGCAATTCATATGGTTGCTACAACCACTTCCTCCTATAACTTCATGAGACAAACATTTATTCTTGTGAGAATTTCAGGAACTTGCAATTTACGAAGATACCATATATGTATCACTTATAGCTTCAAATCTTTTCTTTTGCCAATCGGATTTCCCCCAGTTCTTAGAGGTATGCATTGGTTCTTTCTATTTGAGTATGATCTTTCATTCTTTTATTAAAATCCCCTTCCAAGTTTTCCTCTTTCTCTAGTTATCACGCATAATTGCTTGTCATTTTCTTTAGTCTTCTTCCTTGCACACTCATCTCCTTCATGATCATGAGGGAGATGAACTTATGAAAATCAAGGAGCTTATACCTTACATACATTGAAATGATAATTGGTTTCCACTTTCATCATCCTTCATTCCATTCAATGTTTTATGCAACCATTACATCATCATCATTGCACCTTGTGGGTTCAAATACAACCTTTCTAGCTCCCTCAAAGCTTCATGAATGTATCTAGATCTTGGATATGTTGAGATATTGGAAAGATTACCTCTTTGCCATCCCATTCCATAAATTATAGAGAGTGGTTTAAGCATCCATGGGATTAGAGTCATTGAAACATGGAGTTGGTTCAACCTAGTAGTTGATCCCACAAGTTTTTAACCAATGAGGAATTTCCTATATTGAATATCCAAGTTTGTTAATTGTCTTTGCCAATTATCTCAATATATGGTGAGCTGTTTGCCATTTTTCTCACGAGGATGGTCTACATTCTCCAAAAACTTCAAACGAATAGGTGTTTTGTTTCTTATGAACTTAAATTGAGCTACTTCCTTTTGTGTGTACTTTTTGAAGTAACCTGCTCCTTGCTTGATTTTTATGCCTCTCATCTTGTCTTCTCTAAAAAACCTCAATGGATCTTCTTGTCCTCTTTGTGTAAACATTTATATCTACATTGAGGTGCTTCGGATGTCTTAAAGTTGTCTCCTATGAAGCCTAATACCTTTTTGGAATATATTATCCCTATGTACAGCTAGAAGCAACAATATTTCCTCCTAGGATCACCTACACACACAGAGTTCATTATTGTTAATCAATTTTGATTATGAATATAGGCTTAAAAATGGATTTAAACTATAGATAAGTGAGAATCACTCAATTATATGAAAATAAAGGAAACAAGAGTAAGGAATTTATTTGACTATGTAGACAAATTATAAGAAAAAAAAAATCCTCGAGTGTTTCTGTTCAACTTTTTGAGATACAATCAATTTTGCTCATTAGGGTATTTAGTCACTGGCCATGATTGAAAGCAATGATGTATTCCATATGTTGGTTGTTGAGGATAAGTTGGACGATACTAATTACCCATTGTGGGCATATATGATATGTCACGTATTGGTAGCAAAGGGGTTATGGAATATTGTATGGGGTGTTGAAAAACGTCTTGCCACACCTACGAATATAGTTATTGAAGGTGATGCACATGGTGTTGAAGATGATGATCTTAAATCTCCTCGTCGTGTTGCGGTTCTTGCTGCACCTACTTCAAAGAAACTTCTTTGGGATGGCAAAAATTCTCAGGCACATGCATTGATAAGTTTGTTTGTCAAATGTGCCATTATCCCTCACATTCACTCCTCCAAAACAACAAAGGATGTTTGGGATCGTTTGCAGTAGCAGTCGGCATCAAAGATGTGGCAACATGTGAAAGAGAAGGGATGAGAACAAAGGGGGTCCCTCAAGGAATTTTCAACATCAATATTGATCGCGAATATCAAAATCACCGTGAGGAAAAACATTGATTCTCATCACTACACATCGTAGCATAAAAACCCCGATTTTGCAATGTAATGCTTCATTTTGTGCATGCAAGGAGTCCTTGAGTTTGAAGAGCTTAGGTACAATGTACTTATCAAATTTCATATCTTTTGGAAATTGTTTGATACCTCAAAAGTAGTTTAGAACATACATTTTTACTAGTCCAACCATTAGATGTGAATCCAGTTAGATCACCTCAAAAACTATAAAAAGAGCTAGAGAGCTCATTTTTGGGGTGGCTAGTTTTAGCTATGATCATGTTGAGAGATTTTTTGTAATTTGATTTATGAATAGAAGTATTTGTCCTCCCATTGTCTCTCTTATTGTCTCTTCCATGTGTGTGTGTGTATGTATGTGTGTTTTAGCTTGCTTTTCACCATCACCTCCATGCACATCACTCGTTCACAATCATCATATCATCCTTACATCTCCATGGATTGACAATTAAGGAGGTGAAGCTCCATGACATGATACTCATTCTTTTCTAAATCAACATGGATACACTTACTGAAGACCTTTGGTGGGCTGAACAAGAGGAGCAAGGAGGATATGGAGGGAGAGAGAGGAGAGGAGAGATGCACACACATGTGTGGGAGCCTTGAAACCCACACAATGATCTCTATAAGGCAATGCTTTATAAATGATATATGTATATGAATATAGGGGTAAGGTCACATGCCCCTTAGATCCCCAATAGTCTCCCATTTAAGGGTCGATGTGACCATAAGTGGTAACACATACAAAGAATGATGTAGGACTATACAATAATGTATAGGAAGATTCTGGATCTCAACCCATGCCAATCAACATACACAAATTGCCTCAAACAAGGTGTATCCATGCACCTCTAACTGCTCTAGACTCATATTGACAAGAGTCGAGCTGACATCTCATTGACGCAAGAGTTGATGAAGCTCTTGCAAAGCTCCCACTCGCTTTATGCTTGTGTCAATCATCGAATGACTGACAACTCCAAGTGCAAATGCTCCAATAGCAACTGCAATGTCTGTTCTTGAGCATAATAACTCGTACATCAAACGTCTAAATGTTGATGAAACTTGTGCTATCCTAACTAACCTAAGAATGTCAACCATGCATGTATCCAAGGCATCCAAAGCACCATCATCAAGACCAACATGTCCTGATATATATGTGCCAACATCTAGCGTGAGTGAATCCAAGAATCACTGCATAAACTGCTAACTCTTCAGCATCCAAATTAGCCATCCTATCAACCAAAGTTGTATCTAGTTGTGCATCCTGAGAGCTAGTATGCTCTACCATACACTATGTATCATAAGCGCTATCTTGCTCTACCACAACAAGTGTATCATCACGCTCCACATGAGCTAACTGCACAACATCAATACCAAGATCCATCTGATGATATAACTCTATGTGATTATCATCACAATGATCTACATGAGCATCCACATGATGCTCTAAAGTATCCAAATGATCATCCAAAGTGTGCTCCACATGAGCATCCACATGATCAACAAAAGCATGCTCTATATAATCATCATGAGCATCAAAAACATGCTCTACATGTGCATCCATTTGAGCATTTGGATCCTTCCATACATGTCTATCATGAATGTCAATGGACCTATGTGTAGGTAGAAAAAATGGGACATGACGAGTCTGACACCGCACATAAGGCTCGCGCTTTGTTGTGTTGAACAAGAGGAGAAAGGAGGAGATGGAGAGAGAGAGAGAGAGAGGAGAGAAGAGACGTTCACACATGTGTGGGTGCCTCGAAACCCATGTAATGATGTCTATGAGGTAATGATCTATAAATAATATATGTATATGAATATAGAGGTAAGGTCACATGACCCTTACATCCCCAACAATCTCCCACTTCAAGGTCAATGTGACCATAAGTGGACAAATATACAAGTAATGACGTAGGACTATACAATAATATACAAGACGAGTCCGGATCTCAACCCATACCGATCAGCCTACACAATTGCCTAAAATAATGTGTATCCATGCACCTCAAACTACTCTAGACTCGTATCGACAAGATTCAGGCTAATATCTAACTGATGCAAGAACTGATGAAGTTCTTGCAAAGCTCCCAGTGGCTTTATGCCTATGTCAATCATCAAATGAATGACAACTCCAAGTGCAAATTGTCCAATAGTAATTGCAATGTCTAGTCTCGAGCATAACAACTTGTACATGAGACTCCCGAATGTTGACGAAACATATGCTATCCTAGCTAACATAAGCATGTCATCCATCCTTGTATCCAAGGCATCCAAAGGACCATAATCAAGACCAACATGTCCTAGCATATCTATGTCAACATCTGGCATGATCAAATCCAAGAATGACTGCATAATTGCTGACTCCTCAACATCCAAGTCATCCATCCTATCAACTAAGGATGTATCTAGTTGTGCATCATGAGAGCTAATATGCTCTGCCATTGTGTATCATAAGAATTATCCTTCTCTACCACACCAAGTGTATCATCATGCTCCACATGAGCTAATTGCACAACATCAATACCAAGATCCACTAAGTGAGTGATGTCATCACAATGCTCTACATGAGCATCCAAATCATGCTCTAAAGCATCCAAAGTGTGCTCCATATGAGCATCCACATGATCAACAAATTCATGCTCTATATAAGCATCATGAGCATCCAAAACATGCTCTACATATGTATCCATATGAGCATCTCACTACAAGGAATACGGGCGTATAGCGACAGTTAAGGCGACAGAATTTTGTCGCTATAAAATTGCAACATGCATCGTAATTAGCGTCACGCGCGGACCGTCGATTAAGCGACGACATGAACGACGTTTTTTGCGACAGGGTTGCGACACTCCCATACAACATCGCTAACACGATGCTTTTAAAAAGCATCGCATAAGCGATGCTCTTTTGCGTCGCATAGGCGACGATGCCTACCGTCGCATAAGCGACGCTAAAAACATGTCGCTTATGCGATGACGGGTAGCATCGCTTACACGACGGTCTGTTGACAGACAAAAATTAAAACGTTGGAGGCTCTTCAATCGGCATTTTCATGCATCCGATCGAAGAGCTCTCCAACGTTCGCAATTGCATTGCGCTTACTAGCTGAAGCAAGTATATGCAGAATTGTTATTTTGTCTAAGCTCTCTCTTATTGTCTCCCTCTATCTCTGTTTCTCTCTTTCTACATCTTTCTCTCTTTGAATTATCTCTCTCTCTCTCTCTCTCTTTATTGCAGGTTATTCAAGAAGCTAACCAAGCAAAAAGTATGGCTAACTATTGTAAGTACAATTTCTATTCTTTGTATATCATTTGAATTGTGTTATTTTCATTAGATAGCATACTCACACTTATTGATATGCACTTATACACTTATACATGATGAAGATGCACTTTCACACATATACACATATACACATGCACATACACACACATATATACACACAGATACATGTGCACATACACTTAGATATACACACATTTACACATGCATATGCACAAACATTTCTACAACCACATAAAAAGATTTACATGCATGCATTATTGCATATATATATATATATATATATATATATATATATATATATATATATATATATATATATATATATATATATATATATATATATATATACACATTAACATATACGCAAATACATGTATATGCACATCCACATGCATGCACATTCAAATGCATGCACATGGATGCAAATGGAAATGCATCCACATATATGCACATACATACACACACATATACACATGCACACACACATGCACATACCTACATATACACATATACACGCACATACAGTTACACATATACATGCTTATACATATACACACATATACACATGCACATGCACATACTCATACACACATATAAACTTACACATGCACATGCAAATACTCATACACAGATATACACTTACACATGCACATGCACATACTCATACACACATATACACTTACACATGCACATGCACATACATACATATACACACACATACACATGCACATACATACATATACACTTAGGTACACACATATGAATGAATTATATAATTAAAGTATTAAAACACATATACACATGCACACACACATGCACATACCTACATATACACATATACATGCACATACATACATATACACATAGAGTTATACATATACATGCATATACATATACACACACATACACATGCACATGCACATACTCATACACACATATACACTTATACATGCACAGAACAATCAATAGAACAAAACTCTTCATTACTTAATACCATACTTAATACATAACTGAAATGAAAAATATATAGATAAAGTGTATATATATATATATATATATATATATATATATATATATATATATATATATATATATATATATATATATATATATATATATATATATATATATATGTGTCATAATCAACTAAAATCCTAATCATCATCATCATGATCATCATCATCATTAGCAATATCATGATCATCCTGATCTTCCTCATCCTCATCGTCATGATCACCCTGTGACGATCGAGATCGTCCCTCCTGTGTCTGTCTCTCCACCTCATCCATATTTGTCTCTCCATAATACTCATGTATTACATAAAACAAACATAAATAAATAAAACAATTAAACCATTCATAAAAATAAAATAATTATATAAAATTTAAAAATACTCACAAAGGCATCAGGATGATCTTGCATATACTCGCTCAAATGCCGATATCCAAAATGTGTAGCATACTCGATCTCATCTTTCGTAGGATATCAGCCATAATCCTTCCGCTGCAATGAAACAAATAATAAACATTAGTTACTTGCATTTTAACTAAAATAAAAAATATACTCACAATAACACATATACTTACAAATTCTACAAAACCATTATGACCCATTTGGCCTAGGTGCGATGTGTGGCCCAACTCCACTCTCTTCTTTGCAACAGCCTGTTTATTCAAGAAAAAAAATATGTAAATTAAATGTAAAAAATTACTAAAATATATAAAAATTATAAATATAAGCTATTAATTTGTGTACCTTCTACTGAGGAAATGACTCCTGAAGGCGTAGCTGTCTACGAAAAAACTGCCATGACTCAGGTGGTATGTTACCTCGCCTCTTATTTTTTTCGACCATACAATATCTCCTGTTAATTTAATCTCAAACAGAAAAAAAAAATCAGAATACATACACATATATACACACACATACACATACACATACCCACATACACATACATGCAAACATATACGCATATATATATATATATGTATACATATGCACATATACATACATATAACATAAACACACATATACATGTCCACATATATACGTACACACACATGCATGCATATACACTCATTCATACAAAATACATGCATTTATCCCACAATAATGTGTAGTTGTGTATATGTGAATATATGTGTATGTGTAAATGTGTATATGTGAATATGTGTGTATGTGTAAATATATATATGTGAATTTTTTGTGTATGTAAATAATCAGATTATTAATATCAAATACCATTATTTGTAGATTCTGATCAATCAAATGGAACTCCACCACCATCTCCTCATCGTGCAACGACTTTATACTGTAAGTATATCAAACATTTAATTTTAAATATATTTGATGGATACATAACTTATAAATTTTTTTGTTTCTTATTATGTGCAGATTCTGATCAATCAGAGGGTACTCCACCACCTCCTACTCATGCAACAACTTCACATGTGTCCTCCGATAGGAATTATGATGAATTTTACTATGAAGAGCATATTATATGTTGGTGTAACTCTTGTTATGGCACGTATCGAAGACCACGATTGGAATGTATTGAACATGAGGCAGAGTATGGTACTTTGAGCGTGGACCATCACCTAGTCAACGTGATAATGCTTGGGTATGTATTTTCTATATATATTAATGCCATTATTTTATTTAAAAACCATATATAAAATCAAATTATTGTTGATATACAGGAATACTTGTTTGATGATGATGATGATGATAATTTTTCTCATAATGTTAATATACCTCGTACACGTCATGGACTTGCTGTTCATCAATTACAAGCAGAGGTTTCTAGAAATCCTCTACCTCCTGGTTTAGAGAATGAAACGGCTAGAGATTATCCATTGCCAGCTTGTGATCATTCTTTAGTACAAACATATGATAGAAGAAGATATGGAGGATGGAATAGAGGACCGCTTCCTTTAGATGGAGAGGTTTTCAACTTTTGGGGTAATCGCTATATGATTGCTCCATCCACTATTACTAATGCTGGTCGTGGTCTCTTTATTGTAGAGGATTTGTATGTGCCTCCGAACTCTGAAGTCACTCTTATGTCATTTTGTGGTCCTATATATGGATGGGGAGATTGGCATCGACTTTCACGTTATGTTAAAAGCATGAGTACTTATGGAATATGCTTGAATGCAACATCCCTTACTAATAGAAGGATTTTACATGCAGAAAATGAAAGATTATATATTGATGGAAGACCTTACACACATGGAAATATAGCAGGTTTAATAAATAGTAGTCGAGGGTTACATAATAGTTCAAGGACTAATTGCACATTTGAGGAGCGTGAAAATATTCATGAATCACCATACATGAGTATAGATGTATCAAGATACATAGTTGTCAATGCTATTACTACATTACATGCTGGTGATGAACTATTAGTGAATTATGGATGGCGTAGACCTCCAAGAGCACCTTTTAGCTAGAGAGAATAAAATTTTTCTATCCATATTTAATAAGTTATATACTTAATTTTATATTTAAAGTTTACTTTTTATTCATTTATGGAATACTAATGAATTTTATTTATATGTGTAGATTCCAACGTATGATGTTGATGATATTCCTCCACAACATTCAGAATTACCAGTAAGACCTCATTTATCAGAAGCTTCCATGAGGAGGTTATGCAAAACTAATCCTGTGCAATATGCAAAGTTGAAAGACCTATATTCAAAAGATGATAAAGTACAAGATTTGTGTGACAATGATGAAGATGATGGCATGGCAGATTTTATTGAGGATTGGTATCAAAATGACAGTGAGAGCATTGATATTTCTAAACATGAGAAATATCTTCGAGAGGAATGTCTAAAGCATGT
This sequence comes from Ceratopteris richardii, assembly GCA_020310875.1. Taxonomy (NCBI): domain Eukaryota; kingdom Viridiplantae; phylum Streptophyta; class Polypodiopsida; order Polypodiales; family Pteridaceae; genus Ceratopteris; species Ceratopteris richardii. The sequence goes on along the minus strand of CM035442.1, from coordinate 12,738,188 downwards.
ATATGAAGGAAGTCGTTTGACACGACTAAGTGCGAGCTTACTTATTCTCAACCTTCAAAATCGTTTTGGATGGAGTAATGTATCTGTTTCGACACAATTAAGGTATAATTCTCAATTTTATATCTATTTATATATATATGCATATATATATATATATATATATATATATATATATATATATATATATATATATATATATATATATATATATATATATATATATATATATATATATATATATATATATATATATATATATATATATATTGTTAGCCGAATAAACTATTGGTTTTTGTGTACTAATAGGCTTCTATTTTGCAGAGTGTACGTACGAGTGCAGGATTGACGCCCGGGCCCAAGAGAGGCGACGGCGTGGGGGAGGAGAAATTCTCTCAATGCGCGGGGACTTTGTATTGGTTGAAAGGTCAAGGGATTACTATGCTCAGAGATTCTTGCATGCAGATTGCTTCGAACTCTTTGCCACAACGTACCATGGAGAGGGTGCTCTGATGATTGTATGAGGCTGAAGAAGAGGTTTACAAGTACAGAATTTTTAAAAGTTACAACGCATCACAAAAACTCAGAGAAAAGTGTTCTCGATGACATCATGGGAGACCCTGGTGATTTTGGAGAGATTGGTGCTTCAGACATAGAGAGTGATGGTGGGCGATGGGAAGATACACTAAGAGAAATGGAACAGTGTGATACTGGGGTAGAGGAGAACCTGCAGCGAAAAATTTTGGATCCACAGGTATCAAGTGATGCATCTCATGACTTGGGGCAGAAGAAGAATTTGAAGATTGTGGCAGACAAGGAACTTGGTGATGAACCACGAGAGAAGCAAGGTCAATTAAAGACAATGACACACTCTATTCCTAAGGAAGTAAGTTACATTCCTGTCAGTATAAAGAACAATAAAGCTTGCAAGCCAAATGCAGTGTACTCAAAGAGGTTTTTCATCATCAAGAGTTTGAACTACCACAACCTAGAGAAATCAGTAGAGAAAGGAATATGGGCCACACAAGCTATGAATGAACGGATATTGAATGAGGCTTTTGAGACAGCAGAGAAAGTACTACTAATTTTTAGCATGAACATGAGTGGCCATTTTCAAGGATATGCTCAAATGACCTCTCCTATTGGGAAACGCAAGGTAAATGTATGGAGTGAGGCAAATTGGGGAGGCACCTTCACAGTTGAATGGATTCGATTGTATGATTTACCTTTTCAAAAGACATTGCATTTGAAGAATCCGTTGAATTCTTTCAAGCCTGTAAAGATCAACAGAGATTGTCAGGAGCTGACCACAGAGATTGGTGAAGCTTTATGTGCATTGATAGATGGTGGGGCTGACAGTGAGTTTTCAAAAAGGAGGATCCATGTGAGAAGTGATTACTTCATGAAGAAGCCATGTATGGAGAGGCTTTTTCATGAGAGCGCTGACACCTTTTCTTTTCTCTCCTCGTGTGGTTTTTTGGCAGGCACCTAAGGAAAGGAACGGATATATGCAAAGGGGGAGGAGCGTCGGCTCTCTCTGGTTTTTTTTGGGGCTGAGGGGGTCGCATTTTGCTTTCGACACAACAGAGGGGAGAGGAGAACAACAAACACGAACACACATCGGGAGGCCCTCTCCTTCACTTCCAGTCCGAAGGCTATATCTCTGGAGTTGTGTGGGAAGAGCATGCACCATGTTTCCTTTGCTTCATACTTCACTGCTAGGTAGTGATTCTCGAAATCCGGTATTGCTAAAGCATTAGTAGCAGGCCACTCTTACGGGAAATGGGGGAAGGATTCTAATGGGAAGAGGACGTTCAAGCGACACTCAACTTTCTGGGGATGAACAGGAACGGAATTTTTTCCAAGGATCCCTTTCTCGTCCTATCTTTGTTGGAACCTCAGTTTTATGAGGTTTGCTTTCGATGAACAAGATAACAACTGCTGGAGAATGGTAGGGAAGTAGCAGCGTTTGTAGATTGACAATGAAGAGCTGTGCTGCACATGACCTCCTGTCAACTTCGTAGTGAATCGAGATACCACATAACTTCCATCTATCATGTTACAGTTCCTATGAAAGAAGCAAAAAAGAGGAGGTTTTGCGGAGCCAAGACGGGGGCCAGTCATTGTTTCACGCAGTATGGGTAGATCCTAATGTGTGTGATTAAGGAAAGCGAAGAGCCTTACGTGTTGCTGCTACTGGAGCACAACCAAGTTTGAACAGGTCCAGGTGGAGTCAAACAGGAGAAAGAGGCGAAGAACTTCAATTTCTGATGAAGGCTTGTACTTGAGAGATGTTGAAACTATTTCAAGGGATGCTGAACTGAAGCCTCATCATATGGATCCGTGTCCACATACAAATCTACAACTTCCTTCCAATAGGATATACAAAACGGAAATTAAAGCTGTTTGTAGCGGCAGAGACGTTCAACCTTTTTAGAAGCAAAGCAAGATAAGTGTTCTCTAATTGTCTTCTCCTCTGAACATTCCATTGTTTTGATTAGGATCTGGATTTACCTGAGTGCGTTGATCTTTTTTGAGAATTCCATAGATTCTGTCTTAAGATGCTCCACAATTTGAGTTTAACGCAAAAGACAGAACCTGGTTTCCAATCCTCTCGGAAATTATCAGACGTTGTGATTATGTATGAACAGGACTGAAACTGGAATTTGAATGAAGGGACATTTAGTTTTATTACAATTTGAAGCGCTTCTCCTGTTCGAAGATTCCAATGGGTTTTGAACACTTATAAAGCTTCATCATAAACTTTTGAAAACAGAAGAATGTTATGCGCTAAAACAAATTACATTGAATGTTTTATTAAGTGATCGATTGCAATGTTCTGAGATTTTGTTGTTTCATGTCTAACGTTTTAATGCTGAAAAAGTGCAAATGAAAGGATCAATGCATTAGGATTGGCTTATATCTCTGTTGTTGTCTATAAAGCATGCGCATGGATTAATGCTCTCGAAGACCTTGTAAATTGGTTTTACTTTCTTTATTGAATGCAATGACTGGTAGAAAACGACAATGACAGTAAGAACGTTAGATAGCGCAGAAAGACATACATTCTCCTCCTTCTCCTACATCAATAGTACCATTTATTCTAGAAAAATATCTTCTTGATGGTTTCGAAAAGAACGAATTTGTAGTGTACAGTGAGGTCACGACCTTTGAATTCTTCAATCTTGGACTTAGGGTTGCTCCCAAGGAATCAATCGGAGAGGGTTTTGTTTTTTTTACCTCAGGAACATGGAATGCTTAGTGTAGCACTTGGCAAAAAAAAAAAAAAGTATAAAAGTGAAGTGAATGTTGTGGGTTTAAGAGAGAGGAAAATGTGGGTTGTTAATGTAAGTATTGGAATACCTATGAATGTTATCCGTAGAGCGAGTAGAGACACTCATTGAGTATGTGGGGCAACACATATATGGGAATCGTGTTCCAAGGTAAAGTTGCGTAGTTGCAGCCTATAATGGGGTTGGGATTTAGATCCGTGTGGCTATAGTAATATGAGCATTTGTTTTGAATTAAGGATGAGGATGGTTGTTCTTTAGTTGAAACCAGCGACCCCGTAAGGGAGGGAAGGAGATTGAGTGAATGTGTGTGGATGCATGAGTGTGTGTGGGAGTAAGTGAGAATGTGTGAAGGTGGGAAAGGGACGAAGTAGGAAAGGTCACCAACGGCAAGGAAAAAAGAAGAGCCCTTGTGGGTGCTGGAAAATAAGAGTGGGAAAGAAGAAAAAGTATGCATGTTAAAGTGTGGGTGAGCATGTGAGTGAGGGAGAAAGTGTCGGTGAGTAAGATCTATAATTTTTAGTACGCATGTGTGTGTGAGTGCATATGAGCAAGAACGCGAGAAAGTTGGGAAATGTGTGAAGATGAGAATATGTGAAAGAGAGAGAACAAGGAATTAAGTGGAATTGGAACGCGTGAGTAAGGAGAGAGGGAGGTTGCGAGAAGACATCCAGTTGTGCATGTATTTTTCCATCTACTCCACCGATACATTGAATCGAATTTGTGGACTTAGGACGATCAAAAGATGACTTAGCATCAAAAGGTCGAGCAAAATATCATTGTGCGTAGACACTTTCCCTTGGACTAAGAGACCCAACATTTTGGTGCGTCTGCCGGGAATTGGCTTGGCACATCTCATAGAGAGTGCTACGAGTTCGCTTGGTGCCCCAATCGTGTGGCACAGCCAAGTCGATCCTAGATCCTCTTCGACCTTCATTAAAGAAATGGCCCAACAAGAGAAAGCATGTGGGTTTGAGAAGGCCAACATGAGGCAACCGAATTTTGGACAAAATAGGAGATGGATATATTCTCATCCGACCATGAGACATCATGTGATCCGAGGGTGGCGATTTGGCCCGATATCAAATTATGTGAGATGCTGGTGTTGCGAGCAGATTGGGCATATAGCCAAATATTGCCCTCGTGTATGCACCCCGCTGGATTTTGTCCCCACATGTGCGGACTGCGGGAAAAAGAGACTATTCAAGCACGTGTGTGGCTCAAAAGAGGTGACTGGCGTAAAGGTCGCAACGAATCAATCTGATAGGTGTTTATCCTCTTTGTATGTGGAAGTTGACAAGGGTGGAGTTACTTCGTCGACGGAGACTGCGAGAGCAAGTGAAAGCAAGGACACTGGATCTCATGATCGAGACTTGGTAGAACTTGTGAAGAGCTTGGAATGTCAAGTCAATTGGTTGCATGTGGAGCGAGATAACGAGAGGATCAAAATAGCAAAATTAGAGGAAAATCAAGAGAAAATAGCCGAGGTCCTAGGAACATGGGAAAAGCAAGTACGAGTGTTGAAAAGCGAAAACAAGGAGTGGAAAAGAGTAAACAAAAGCTGGAGGCAAGATCTTGTGAGACCTGAGAGTGAAAACGTGGTCTTGGACTTGAGATCCGGCTTGATGGTAGCCAACTGCTTTGGAGTTGCGATCGAAGAAGAGCCCTTAAGAGACGAGGATGACCTAATGAGGAGAGTCGAGGGAATGGAGCATGAAATCGAGAAGGTACAAAGCATAATCCATAGATACAGTGATCAAGCGGGTAAGGCATGTGAGGAGTTCCACCTGGAGTTAGAAAGAATGAAAAGTGCCCAAGCAGAGAGCGATGAGAAAATGAGACGTGTAGAGAAAGAGAATGCGAGGCTGAGTAGCAAGCTCGGTAGGTGGATGAATCGGAAAAATGACGAAACCCGAGAATGGATAGAGGACCCGAAAGTAGGAAGAATAGAAGGAGAGCTGAAAGCCATGTTGGATAGGTTGGATGCGTTCGGAACGGAGTTAGAAAGGACAAAGAATGAATTGTCGAAAAAGATAGATGATCTGGATGAAGAAAATATGAGTAGGATTTGGGAGGAAAGATCGATTAGAGAGGAAGTCGAGAAGTTGACCGTTCGAGTTGAGAAGAGGGAGGATATTCCCCTCGGATCTGGAAAAAGGGTGAGAGAGGATAAAGAGATGGAGCAAATATGGAATCGGTTCCAAAGCATTGACTCGGACCTGTTCCAATATCAGAGTGATATTGAGTATAACAAACAAGGATTAAGAGACCTAGCGGCGAGGCTTGAGGCACTAAGAGGTACAACAGCTAATAGTAGCTTTCCAAGTCATCTATCAGGTCAGGTGGAATCTCTGCGAGGCAGAGGTTGGAGATAAAAAAATAGACGAGGAGATGGATGTCGATAAGGATGGCTTGAGTCTGATTAGGGTTTGCTTTGCGGATTGCGAGTCTGAGATGTGAGGACGGGCGGATCAAGTCTGTTGTATGCTTAGGACTGAAGTGACACTTTTTGAGGTTTAAGGTCGACGAGGTGGTTAGTATGTGCGGGTTTTGCGAGGACGGTTTGACCATGGCATTAGTGGCTGGATTTTGGCTTGAGTAGCAGCAGAGAGGAGATGTGTCTTATTGGGATGTCCACGGGGGGATATATGTGTGTGTGTCGTGATTGGTTGGGTTGGGAAAAAGTCCTTTCTTTTGTCTCCTAATTCTCGAGATGCGGGAATGAAAAAAAATGGAAAAAATATATATGTATATGTATGTGTGCATGTGGCTACGCGCCTATGTGGGCGGATAGGTGGGTGGACCCACTTTGGCCGGGTGGTCAAAGCCACGAACCGACGTCGGTTTCACATAGGGCTAGTTGTTTGTGTGTCGTGCGCTGCGTTGGGTTGGTAGATGGGTGGAACAAACCTGACCGGGTGGTCAGGACCACGAGTCGCATCCAGCTTCAGCGTAGGCCGACCAATGTGAATAAATATGTGAAAAAAATGATGGAAAAAAAAAGAGAAAAATGTGGAAAAAAATATGAATGAGATGAATTCCTCGCTCGAGGGGGGCAGAAGAGAGGTGAGAGAGCATGATGCTCGGATGGGAATATGTGTCTGTGTTTGTGGGGATCTGGGAATGTGTGGACTCCTGATGAGGCATGTCGAATCGAAGCTTAAGCTTGGCTAGGGTTTTGGCTACGACGTGTCTGTGGAAGACTTGGACTCGAGAGATCCAAGCGTGCTAGTGACTTTGTTCGTCTGTGAAATCTTGGGAGGTGCTTATTTCGGCTCTTAGGTTTTGCAACTACTTGTGATGTCCTGAAGCATGTCTGCGATGATGGATCTTGTCGGAGTAAGCTCGTGTTAAGGTTTGAGTGGTCTTTGCCACGTGTCCATCAATTCAAGAGGTGTGGTGGTGACCTAGCATAGAATTTAGTTGAAAAGCCAAAAAAGAACAAAGAGTCGATGAAAAGAAAAGTGGGTAGTGGAAACCCTAGGTAGAAGGGGAACGAAAAATCGGTGAGAGAACTTAGTTAGAAACAAGAAAAAGAAATCAGGAAAGCGATTGTATGGCCAAGAAGAGTATCAAAAATGGAAGTGGGGAATGGTTTTGATTATATATGGTGTGTGTGGGAAATGTGTTGAGTATGCATGTGGAACCAAGATTTGTGATGTGTTGAACAAACAGTCGAGAAGAGTGACGAGAGGGAATGTGGATGGGCTTTTTGCTCGCATGTCTGTTATGTATGACGAGAATGCATGTGTGATGCGAGATCATGATGTGTGTGCTGAGTATATATGTGTGATGTGGATGAAGGATATGATTGGCTTTTCATTTTGGTTGTACAAATTGCGATTTGATGAAGAAAGGTTCTAATGTTTTAATGAAGTTTGCAGACAGGTGGACATGTCGATGAAGATGCGAGAAGATGGACAAAGATGGTAAGTGGAATGATTGGATTTTGGTACTAACCAATGATTGTATGAGGGTGATTGCAGGTGCTAGATTGAGGAAGAAGAGAACAAGCATGCAAGATAAAGGTTTGTATCTGATTGAGTGATGAAGCAAATGTTGGATGATTTTAGTGCAAGAACATATTGGGCTCGTCGGGGACGACTTCGCAAATAAGTGGAGGGGAGTATGTTTGCCGAATAAACTATTGGTTTTTGTGCACTAATAGGCTTCTATTTTGCAGAGTGTACGTACGAGTGCAGGATTGACGCCCGGGCCCAAGAGGGGCGACGGCGTGGGGGAGGAGAAATTCTCTCAATGCACGGGGACTTTGTATTGGTTGAAAGGTCAAGGGATTACTATGCTCAGAGATTCCTGCATGCAGATTGCTTCGAACTCTTTGCCACAACATACCAGGGAGAGGGTGCTCTGATGATTGTATGAGGCTGAAGAAGAGGTTTACAAGTACAAAATTTTTAAAAGTTACAATGCATCACAAAAACTCAGAGAAAAGTGTTCTCGATGACATCATGGGAGACCCTGGTGATTTTGGAGAGATTGGTGCTTCAGACATAGAGAGTGATGGTGGGCGATGGGAAGATACACTAAGAGAAATGGAACAGTGTGATACTAGGGTAGAGGAGAACCTACAGCGAAAAATTTTGGATCCACAGGTATCAAGTGATGCATCTCATGACTTGGGGCAGAAGAAGAATTTGAAGATTGTGGCAGACAAGGAACTTAGTGATGAACCACGAGAGAAGCAAGGTCAATTAAAGACAATGACACACTCTATTCCTAAGGAAGTAAGTTACATTCCTGTCAGTATAAAGAACAATAAAGCTTACAAGCCAAATGCAGTGTACTCAAAGAGGTTTTTCATCATCAAGAGTTTGAACTACCACAACCTAGAGAAATCAGTAGAGAAAGGAATATGGGCACACAAGCTATGAATGAACGGATATTGAATGAGGCTTTTGAGATAGCAGAGAAAGTACTACTAATTTTTAGCGTGAACATGAGTGGCCATTTTCAAGGATATGCTCAAATGACCTCTCCTATTGGGCGACACAAGGTAAATGTATGGAGTGAGGCAAATTGGGGAGGCACCTTCACAGTTGAATGGATTCGATTGTATGATTTACCTTTTCAAAAGACATTGCATTTGAAGAATCCGTTGAATTCTTTCAAGCCTGTAAAGATCAACAGAGATTGTCAGGAGCTGACCACAGAGATTGGTGAAGCTTTATGTGCATTGATAGATGGTGGGGCTGACAGTGAGTTTTCAAAAAGGAGGATCCATGTGAGAAGTGATTACTTCATGAAGAAGCCATGTATGGAGAGGCTTTTTCATGAGAGCCCTGGCACCTTTTCTTTTCTCTCCTCGTGTGGTTTTTTGGCAGGCACCTAAGGAAAGGAACGGATATATGCAAAGGGGGAGGAGCGTCGGCTCTCTCTGGTTTTTTTTGGGGCTGAGGGGGTCGCATTTTGCTTCTGACACAACAGAGGGGAGAGGAGAACAACAAACAGGAACACACATCGGGAGGCTCTCTCCTTCACTTCCAGTCCGGAGGCTATATCTCTGGAGTTGTGTGGGAAGAGCATGCACCATGTTTCCTTTGCTTCATACTTCAGTGCCAGGCAGTGATTCTCGAAATCGGCTATTGTTAAAGCATTAGTAGCAGGCCGCTCTTACGGGAAATGGGGGAAGGTTCTAATGGGAAAAGGACGTTCAAGCGACACTCAACTTTCTAGGGATGAACAGGAATGGAATTTTTTCCAGGGATCCCTTTCTCGTCCTATCTTTGTTGGAACCTCAGTTTTATGAGGTTTGCTTTCGATGAACAAGATAACAGCTGCTATAGAATGGTAGGGAAGTAGCAGTTGTAGACTGACAATGAAGAGTTGTGCTGCACATGACCTCCTGTCGACTTCGTAGTGAATCGAGATACCACATAGCTTCCATCTATCATGTTACAGTTCCTATGAAAGAAGCAAAAAAGAGGAGGTTTTGCGGAGCCAAGACGGGGGCCCAGTCATTGTTTCACGCAGTATGGGTAGATCCTAATGTGTGTGATTAAGGAAAGCAAAGAGCCTTACGTGTTGCTGCTACTGGAGCACAACCAAGTTTCAACAGGTCCAGGTGGAGTCAAACAGGAGAAAGAGGCAAAGAACTTTAGTTTCTGATGAAGGCTTGTACTTGAGAGATGTTGAAACTATTTCAAGGGATGCTGAACTGAAGCCTCATCATATGGATCCGTGTCCACACACAAACCTACAACTTCCTTCCAATAGGATATACAAAACGGAAATTAAAGCTGTTTGTAGCGGCAGAGACGTTCAACCTTTTTAGATAGATTCTGTCTTAAGATGCTCCACGAGTTGAGTTTAACGCAAAAGACAGAACCTGGTTTCCAATCCTCTGGGAAATTATCAGACATTGTGATTATGTATGAACAGGACTGAAATTGGAATTTGAATGAAGGGACATTTAGTGTTATTACAATTTGAAGCGCTTCTCTTGTTCGAAGATTCCAATGGGTTTTGAACACTTATAAAGTTTCATCATAGACTTTTGAAAACAGAAGAATGTTATGCGCTAAAACAAATTACATTGAATGTTTTAAGTGATCGATTGCAATGTTATGAGATTTTGTTGTTTCATGTCTAACGTTTTAATGCTGAAAAAGTGCAAATGAAAGGATCAATGCATCAGGATTGGCTTATATCTCTGTTGTTGTCTATAAAGCATGCGCATGGATTAATGCTCTCGAAGACCTTGTAAATTGGTTTTACTTTCTTTATTGAATGCAATGACTGGTAGAAAACGACAGCGACAGTAAGAATGTTAGATAGCGTAGAAAGACATACATTCTCCTCCTTCTCCTACATCAATAGTACCATTTATTCCAGAAAAATATCTTCTTGATGGTTTTGGAAAGAACGAATTTGTAGTGTACAGTGAGGTCACGACCTTTGAATTCTTCAATCTTGGACTTAGGGTTGCTCCCAAGGAATCAATCGGAGAGGGTTTTGTTTTTTTTTACCTCAGGAACATGGAATGCTTAGTGTAGCACTTGGCAAAAAAAAAAAAGTATAAAAGTGAAGTGAACGTTGTGGGCTTAAGAGAGAGGAAAACGTGGGCTGTTAATGTAAGTGTTGGAATACCTATGAATGTTATCCGTAGAGCAAGTAGAGACACTCATTGAGTATGTGGGGCAACACATATATGGGAATCGTGTTCCAAGGTAAAGTTGCACAGTTGCAGCTTGTAATGGGGTTGAGATTTAGATCCGTGTGGCTATAGTAATATGAGCATTTGTTTTGAATTAAGGATGAAGATGGTTGTTCTTTAGTTGAAACCAGCGACCCCGTAAGGGAGGGAAGGAGATTGCATGAATGTGTGTGGATGCATGAGTGTTGTTAGAGTATGATCAATGTCTACCCCTCATGATTGTATGCACATTTTGTAAGGCCCCCTTTATGAGGAGAAGCCAAGCGTGCATTACCCAATTGATGGGAATCCCAACTTGAATGTTGGATGAAGGTCATATTGGACCATGTAAGATATTATAAGGAAAGGGAGTTACCAGGGTCCCCAATTGTGGGGTCCGGGGCAGCGGTGAGCAGCCCCGGCTGGGGGGTCCAAGGGGGCCAGCGGGCCCCCTGGTGGGGATTCGGGGGCAGCGCCCCCGGCGCGACGGTAAAGGGAATATTCCATGGAATATTCCCTGTCGGAGTCAGAAATCATTTATATTTGTTAGGTCGGTTCAACCAGTCTAAGCCGTGTATGGCAATTATGCGGGCGGTGGCCGCCCACGCTCTACCGCCCATGTATAGCCGTCCATGGCAGGCCACCCATGATCCTATATATACATGACTTCTGCACTACCTAAGACATTGAGTTGAGCCAGCATACCTCTACCTTGTATCTCCCTATCTAGAGTTGTCTAGATCACCATTTAAGCTCTACCTTGAGAGCGCACGGGTGGACAACGCCATCATCTTTGTACTTGCTGCTAGTAGAAAATTGTTGAGATTCTCCTATATCTGTTATCTTCTCTGCTATTGCTCCTGTGTTATATTGCGTAACTATTGTCTTACATGGTATCAGAGCTGTAAGGTTCGAATAGCTTGAGAAGTATCATTATTTTAGCCTACTAGCAGACTAGAATATCACTAGATTATTCGAGTGATTACATGATGGCTTCATCGTCGAACACTAGTCTTGGTGCTTCACCTAATGTTAATGCTGCACCTATTCGAATTCGTCCACCTGCATTCACTGAAGGGAAGCTGGATGGAACCAACTATACACTTTGGAAGTTCAAAATTTCTGCAATTTTGGACTCCTATGAATTACTTGACACTGTCATGGGACCGATGGGATTGGATCCAGAGCCTATACCAGTTGAAGATCCAGCAAATTCAAGATTGATGATTCAGCCAGATCCAGATCTTCTACGAGCTTGGAAGAGGCGGAATGCTGATGCATTATGTGCGATTGTCACTAGTGTAAGTGATTCTGTGCTTACTTTAGTTCAACATACTACTAAAGCACATGAGGCTTGGGGCATATTGGCTCGACAATATGAGACCAAGAACCACACTAGGATACAGAATTTAGAAAATCAGTTGGCAAATGAAAAGCATTCTGATTCTGAAAAGGCTGAAGATTTTATCAAACGGATAAAGCATCTTCAAGATCAATTGGCTGCAGTTGGTGTTGTTATAACACCAGAAGAGCTAGCTCGAAGATCTGTACGTGTTCTTCCAGCAAAGTATGATGGATTAGTAACAGCCCTTAACACTCAGGTAAGGCCAACTCCTCTTACATTTGAAGAGTTTTGTGCCATGCTTTTAGAAGAAGAGATGCGGCTGAAGAATCGGCAAAGTACAACTGATGCTGCATTCTCAGCAAATGCAAAAGGTAAAGGCTCTTCAGAGGGATCAAAGAAGAATCCAAAGAAGAAAAAGTTCACAGGAAGTTGCTTCTATTGTGAAAAGAAAGGCCATGCCATCAAGGATTGCAGAAAGAAGCAAGCTGATGAACGGAATGGGACTGTAAAATCATCATGGAAGAACAAAGAGTCTGCAAACAACACAGAGCTGGAACTTTGGGTAGCTATTGAAGAGGTATGTTCATCTGCTCAAGCTCGTGTTGATGAGCCATGGATTTTAGATAGTGGAGCTTCTCGCCATATGACTAGTAAAAAGGATTGGTATAGTTCCCTAGTGCCTCTGCGGGAATCCATCAATGTAGTGGTGGGAAACGACTCCAAGTGTCCAGCTGAAGGAACTGGAACCATCTCTTTTATCACTTCTCCAGGTGTTGAGAAAAAGTTATCCGATGTTCTCTATGTACCTACACTCAAAAGAAATTTGTTGTCAGTTTCTGCAATAACAGATCGTGGACTCGAAGTTCACTTCAATAAGAGTGGTGCGGAAATCATGGATTCATCAGGTAATGTTGTAGGTAAAGGCACACGACGGGATAACTTGTATGAGTTAAGTGCTTTAACTGCTACAGAAGATAAAGATGTAAGCAGGTTATGGCACCAACGATTTGGGCATCTCGGATTTGCAGTTTTGAAGGAGATGCAACGAACAGGGATGGTTGCTCATTTGCCTGCATTTTCAGAGTTGCAGGAACCTTGTGAAGCTTGTATGATGGGCAAGCAACAACGAAAGGCATTTCCAAGAGAGACCAGCAATCGATCTCAAGCTCCTCTAGAGTTGGTACATGCTGATCTCTGCGGTAAAATGTCTACACCTGCTTTAGGAGGATCTTTCTACTTCTTGCTGTTAGTCGACGATTATAGTAGAAAGATGTGGGTTTATTTCATTCGAGAGAAGGCTGATGCTTTTGAAAAATTTAAAGCGTGGCATAAGTATGTAGAAAGTGAATCAGGAAGGAAACTGAAGAAATTTAGAACAGATAGAGGAGGTGAATTCTTGTCAACAGAATTCAACAATTACTGTAAGGAGCATGGTGTGAAAAGGCAACTTACCATAGCTCATACACCTCAACAAAATGGCGTTGTTGAGCGTAGGAACAGGACAGTAGTTGAAATGGCTCGTTGTATGTTAAAGGCTCAAGACATGCCTGATTCATTCTGGGCAGAAGCAGTCAATACAGCAGTCTACATCCTCAATCGAAGCTACACAAAAGCTCTGAAGGGGATGACTCCTCAAGAAGCATATTTTGGTAAAAAGCCTTCAGTTTTGCATTTCAGAATTTTTGGTTGTTTCTGTTATGCACATATTCCTGATTCAACAAGATCAAAGTTGGATTCAAAAAGCAAAAAGTGTGTCTTCCTAGGATATAGTGAAGAGTCTAAAGCATACAGGTTATGGGATCCTGAGGCAAGGAAGATTTTTGTCAGCCGAGATGTGGTGTTTGACGAACGACCACACTTAGTAGAAGATAAAGGTAAATCTACTATCTCATCAAACGGAGAAATATCTCACCTTGTGCCTATCAAAAGACAGGTTAAAGTTGAGGAGGAGGAAACATCTGATGGAGAAATTTCCTCAATAAAAAGCCAACCAATTGTAGCTGCACAGCGTAAGCCACTACCGAAGTGGGCACAACAGCTCTTTGATGATCACAATCCACATGTAGATGCACCAGAATCATCATCGGATGGATTACGAAGATCAAAGAGAATAGAGGAGCAAAGAAGAGCCTCAGAACACATTGTTAACATGGCTCTAATGGCAGATATCATGGGTTCGATAAAGGAACCTACCACCATTGAAGAAGCCATTGATGATCCAGATTGGAGAGTGGCAATGCAGTCTGAGTATGATAGTATACTCAAAAATGATACATGGGATCTAGTCGACTTGCCGCCAAAGAAGAAGGTAATAGGTACTAAATGGATTTGGAAAGCTAAGTATAAAGCTGATGGAACATTAGAAAAGTATAAGGCACGATTAGTTGCACAGGGTTTTTCACAGATTGAAGGATTTGATGTTCAAGAAACTTTTGCACCAACAGCACGCATGACAACTATTCGGACGGTACTTGCAGTAGCTGCACAAAAGTCTTGGCCTATTTTCCAGATGGATGTCAAATCTGCATTTTTGAATGGTCACCTCAAGGAGGAGGTATATGTATCTCAACCACCAGGTTTTGAGGTGCCCAATTCAGAAAATAAAGTTTGCAGGTTGAAGAAAGCTTTGTATGGACTTAAGCAAGCTCCACGGGCTTGGTACCAACGAATTGATCATTTTTTCAAAAATATGGGTTTTGAAAGAAGTACTTCTGATGCTAACTTGTATGTAACGAAAAGGGATAGCAAGCTAGTTGTTGTCATTGTATATGTAGATGATTTGATCATTACAGGAGATCATCAGGAACTCATCAATCAAACTCGGATCAGCTTGGGAACTGAGTTTGAAATGACAGACTTAGGTCTACTCCATTTTTGTCTGGGAATTGAAGTATGGCAAAGGAAGGATGGCATTTTCATCTCACAACAAAAATATTCCAAAGAAATTCTCAAGGCATTTGGAATGATGGACTGCAAACCAACTAGCACACCTATGGAGGTAAATCATAAGCTATCTATGGATGATAACATGCCTGATGTAGATGCTAAGAAGTATAGGAAGCTCGTTGGAAGTCTTATTTTTCTGTGCAACACTAGACCAGACATTTGCTATGTTGTTGGAGTGTTAAGCAGGTTTTCCAACAAACCTAAGGAGAGTCACTGGAATGCTGGAATGCGAATTCTAAGGTACATTGCAGGAACCTTGGATTTTGGTATTTTGTATACCACAGGTGATACACTCCAAGGATATTGTGATTCAGATTGGGCTGGAGATTGTGATTCTAGAAAATCAGTTTCTGGATATTGTTTCTCACTTGGTTCAGGAATATTTTCTTGGGTAAGTAGGAAGCAACCAACTCTCGCACTCTCCTCCACTGAAGCAGAGTACAAAGCAGCTTGTTTTGCTTCTTGTGAGGCAGTCTGGTTAAGGAGAATTCTTGCAGATATAGGCTTTCCATCAAATATGCCAATTGTACTCAAGTGTGATAATCAAAGTTGTATGGCTATTGCAAAGAACCCAGTATTTCATGCTCGCACCAAGCACATAGAAGTACAGTACCATTACATTCGTGAGCTAATTGAAGATGAAATTGTGGAGCTAGAATATTGCCCAACAGAGGCAAATTGTGCTGACATATTCACTAAAGCACTTGGAAGAGAGCAGCTCAACAAGCATCTTCAACAGATGGGCATAGGACCGAGACCTACTTGATTTATCATCGGTAAACATTGAGGGGGGGTGTTAGAGTATGATCAATGTCTACCCCTCATGATTGTATGCACATTTTGTAAGGCCCCCTTTATGAGGAGAAGCCAAGCGTGCATTACCCAATTGATGGGAATCCCAACTTGAATGTTGGATGAAGGTCATATTGGACCATGTAAGATATTATAAGGAAAGGGAGTTACCAGGGTCCCCAATTGTGGGGTCCGGGGCAGCGGTGAGCAGCCCCGGCTGGGGGGTCCAAGGGGGCCAGCGGGCCCCCTGGTGGGGGTCCGGGGGCAGCGCCCCCGGCGCGACGGTAAAGGGAATATTCCATGGAATATTCCCTGTCGGAGTCAGAAATCATTTATATTTGTTAGGTCGGTTCAACCAGTCTAAGCCGTGTATGGCAATTATGCGGGCGGTGGCCGCCCACGCTCTACCGCCCATGTATAGCCGTCCATGGCAGGCCACCCATGATCCTATATATACATGACTTCTGCACTACCTAAGACATTGAGTTGAGCCAGCATACCTCTACCTTGTATCTCCCTATCTAGAGTTGTCTAGATCACCATTTAAGCTCTACCTTGAGAGCGCACGGGTGGACAACGCCATCATCTTTGTACTTGCTGCTAGTAGAAAATTGTTGAGATTCTCCTATATCTGTTATCTTCTCTGCTATTGCTCCTGTGTTATATTGCGTAACTATTGTCTTACAAGTGTGTGTGGGAGTAAGTGAGAATGTGTGAAGGTGGGAAAGGGACGAAGTAGGAAAGGTCACCAACGGCAAGGAAAAAAGAAGAGCCCTTGTGGGTGCTGGAAAATAAGAGTGGGAAAGAAGAAAAAGTATGTGCATGTTAAAGTGTGGGTGAGCATGTGAGTGAGGGAGAAAGTGTCGGTGAGTAAGATCTATAATTTTTAGTACGCATGTGTGTGTGAGTGCATATGAGCAAGAAAGCGAGAAAGTCGGGAAATGTGTGAAGACGAGAATATGTGAAAGAGAGAGAACAAGGAATTAAGTGGAATTGGAAAGCGTGAGTAAGGAGAGAGGGAGGTTGCGAGAAGACATCCAGTTGTGCATGTATTTTTCCATCTACTCCACCGATACATTGAATCAAATTTGTGGACTTAGGACGATCAAAAGATGACTTAGCATCAAAAGGTCGAGCAAAATATCATTGTGCATAGGCACTTTCCCTTGGACTAAGAGACCCAACATACATACATATATATACATACATACATACATATATATATATATATATATATATATATATATATATATATATATATATATATATATATATATATATATATATATATATATATATATATATATATATATATATATGCAAGTTTCTAGTCTTACTTTAGATAAGGTAGGAACAAGAACTTGAATTGAATGGACACTTTTTGTCCGTGCATCTTTTAAACTATTAATTCATCTTTCAAAATATTCGCGAAAAATTTGATTGTTTGGATGGCAGGATACGATTGTTTGTTTTGGAGGATATGAAGTATGTACCTTCATTGAATGATTTGTCGATTCACACATATGTTCAGTTTGGAAGTGTGAGAAGCGGATTTATAATTGCTATTCAAAGAATTTGGCACTGTTTATAGGCCATACAATGGTACGTGACCTGGATGAATCGCATGCACAGAGGTTACTCAAGATAGAGCAATCTGATTATAATGGACTAGTGCCAGTAGGATTCTTAGGGTATGCAGTAAACCTCTTGCATGTCAATGATGAGCATCTGAACTTTAGGATAGAAAGTGGAAATCATGGTGGCTTGAGAGGATCACTTTTATACAGCTGGTTCAAAAAACTTCAGTGTCATAAACCCGAAGTTCTTTGAACAAGTTGTATAAAAGTGATCCTCTCAAGCCACCATGATTTTCACTTTGCATCCTAAAGTTCAGATGCTCATCATTGACATGCAAGAGGTTTACTGCATACCCCAGGAATCCTGCTGGTACTAGTCCCTTATAATCAGGTTGCTCTATCTTGAGTAACATCTGTGCATGCGATTCATCCAGGTCACCATCGTATGGCCTATAAACAGTGCCAAATTCTTTGAATAGCAATTATAAACCCGCTTCTCACACTTTCAAACTAAACATATGATAGAATCAACAAATCATTCAATGAAGGTACATACTTCATATCCTCCAAAACAAACAATCGTATCCTGTCATCCAAAACAATCAAATTTTGCACGAATATTTTTAAAGATGCACATAAGCATACACATATATAAAATTATATGCATATATATATATATATATTTATTTATTTACTTTTTTTAATATATCTTTTCTTGATAAACTTAGAGGTTATTATTTGAAAAGCACAGGTAAGAGTCGCATAGTGATCGCATCCTTCTTTTGAACTCCAATCCATTCCCTATGTACACAATGTTCCCCTCTGGCTCTATATCGCACTCTAGTCCTAAGGTGCATATGCATGTCCTCATAGGCAACTCTGCTCTGCTATCACATGCTGGTATAGGTGTCCTAAAAATAGATAGATAAAAATAAATAAAAATGTGTTATAATATCATTAAAAAAGTTTATGAAAAAAAAAACATACCTATGAGCAGATAGCTCTCTTCCTGCATGTGGAGCCGCAGAAGAGCCCTTGTCTGATCGCTGGGTAAGCATCTGGATCATATAGTCCAGCTCCTCATCAGACATCTCTGAGTAATCACGCATTATGGCCCCTAGAGTATCAGACAGAACTCTTGCTCTCATAAGACTTTTTATGAGAGTGAGTTTCACCTTTCTCTCTCTACTAGGATCCATAATACCTAACATATAAAACAAAATGATTAGAAATCAATATATATATGTGTACATATGTATGTGTGTATGCATTAAGTATGTGTATGTATGCATGTGTGTGTATGTATGTGCGTGTATGTGTGTGTATGTGTGTATGCATGTGTATGTGTGTGTATGCATCATTATGTGTGTATGTGTCTATGTGTGTATGTGTGTGTGTATATGTGTGTGTGTACGTGTGTGTGTGTCTATGTGTATGTGTGTGCATCTATGAGTGTGTATGTGTTTATGTGTGTGTATGTGTCTATGTGTGTGTATGTGTGTATGTGTGTATGTGTATGCATGTATGTATGCATATGTGTGTATGTGTGTGTATGCATTATGTATGCATATGTGTGTGTATGCATTATGTATGTGTATGCATGTATGTATGTATGTATGCATATGCATTATGTATGTATATATATGCATGTATGTGTATGTGTGAGTATGTCTCTCTATGTGTGTGTGTATGCATATATGTGTGTATGTGTGTGTGTACATGTGTTTGTATGTGTGTATGCATGTGTATGTGTGTGTATGCATCATTATGTGTGTGTGTGTGTCTATGTGTATGTATGTGTGTCTATGAGTGTGTATGTGTTTATGTGTATGTATGTATCTATGTGTGTGTATGTGTGTATGTGTGTATGTGTATGCATGTATGTATGCATATGTGTGTGTATGCATGTGTATGTGTATGCATGTATGTATGCATATGTGTGTGTATGCATGTGTATGTGTGTATGTGTCTATGTGTGTATGTGTGTGTGTATATGTGTGTGTATGTGTGTGTGCGTCTATGTGTATGTGTGTGTGTCTATGAGTGTGTATGTGTTTATGTTTATGTATGTATCTATGTGTGTGTATGTGTCTATGTGTGTATGTGTATGCATGTATGTATGCATATGTGTGTGTATGTGTATGCAAGTATGTATGCATATGTGTGTGTATGCATCATTATGTGTGTATGTGTCTATGTGTGTATGTTTGTGTGTGTGTGTATATGTGTGTGTGTATGTGTCTATGTGTATGTGTCGCTATGCGTCTATGAGTGTGTATGTGTTTATATGTGTGTATGTGTCTATGTGTGTGTATGTGTCTATGTGTGTATGTGTACGCATGTATGTATGCATATGTGTGTGTATGCATTATGTATGCATATGTGTGTGTATGCATTATGTATGTGTATGTAAGCATGTGCATTATGTATGCATGTAAGTATGTATGTATGCATATGCATATGCATTATGTATGCATATGCATATGCATTATGTATGCATATGTGTGTATGTGAGTGTATGCATTATGTATGTGTATGTAAGCATGTGCATTATGTATGCATGTAAGTATGTATGTATGCATATGCATATGCATTATGTATGCATGTATGTGTATGTGTGTGTATGTCTCTCTATGTGTGTGTATGCATATATGTGTGTCTATGTGTGTGTATATGTGTATGTATGTGTGTATGCATGTGTAGTATGCATCATTATGTGTGTATGTGTGTGTATATGTGTGTGTGTGTCTATGTGTATATGTGTGTATCTATGAGTATGTATGTGTTTATGTGTGTGTATGTGTCTATGTGTGTATGTGTCTATGTGTGTGTATGTATCTATGCATGTGCATTATGTATGCATATGTGTGTATGTGTGTGTATGCATTATGTATGCATACGTGTGTATGCATTACGTATGTGTATGTAAGCATGTGCATTATGTATGCATGTAAGTATGTATGTATGCATATGCATATGCATTATGTATGCATATGTATGCATGTATGTGTATGTGTGTGTATGTCTCTCTATGTGTGTGTATGTGTGTGTATATGTGTCTGTATGTGTGTATGCATGTGTAGTATGCATCATTATGTGTGTATGTGTGTGTATATGTGTGTGTATGTGCGTGTGTGTGTCTTTATGTGTATATGTGTGTATCTATGAGTATGTATGTGTTTATGTGTGTGTATGTGTCTATGTGTGTATGTGTCTATGTGTGTATGTGTCTATGTGTGTGTATGTATCTATGCATGTGCATTATGTATGCATGTAAGTATGTATGTACATTGTATGCATATGCATATGCATTATGTATGCATATGTATGCATGTATGTGTATATGTGTGTATGTCTCTCTATGTGTGTGTGTGTATGCATATATGTGTGTGTATGTGTGTATGTGTGTGTA
>CM035442.1:12657676-12715176 GCA_020310875.1 Ceratopteris richardii | reverse complement strand
ATTGACTTTTTTTTTACTACTTGTAAAAGTGCACATATGAAATCACTTCAATCACGAGTTGTTAGGAGAATCTTTTCAGGAATTATTGGTGAGTTAGATGAAGATTCAGATCCTAAAATCTAGAGATAATTTTTGGTAGAAGTTTGAATTTCAAATTCAAAAAGGAGCTCCAACCTTAGCTATAAAAGAGGACTTCAAAAGTCGCGTATGTGTAGCCAGAATTGAAGAGAATTGAAGAGATATTCAGACGGATCTTAAGTTGATATTGAGTTCACCTCATAGCTCTATCATTGCCCTCACATTGTGCAATCATTCATTGCCAATGTCAATGTAATCTATGTGCATTGATACATATAGTTTTCTCATATCTCATATCTTCTACTATGTCATGTACCACTGAGAACAATGAACTTCTCAGACTTGTTCCTCAATGTATACTTGATCATTTGATGTGATTTAAGTTGGCATAGATTTATATACTATCTATTTTCTTGCTATCAAGTTTCATTATCATTGCCTTATCCAATATCGAGTTATGAGTTAAACAATGCTCACTGGTTTGGTACTACTAGTACCCGAAAATGTCAGGGTTCACCTCTAACTTACTAAGCATCATTCTCTGAGCATGGTCCATCATTTCAAGTGAAATTTCTTGCAAAAGTTAGTTATCTATCCTAGTTAATTAGATATGTCCAAAAGGATTTTAATCAATTGCTAGCAAAGAAGGAATATTGTTCATCTCATTGAGCAAGTGTAGTAACCAAAATAGCAAGTTTTGGTTCATAGTTGAAAATCCTACTCATCTGTTTTGATTCAATGATTTGAGGATCATATTCCAAATTACTTGGGTGATTATTTGTGCTTCTTAGAAAGCTCAACAAGTCTACTTTGCACTCCTCAATTCAATTTTGGCTCGTGTGAAGCATCAGTTTGCAACACCATCTCATCTCTGGAAGGTGTCCACCATCTCCTCCAACAATGGTATCAGAGCAACATCAAGGTAAAATGGGAGATGGATTTCCATCATTCATTGACAAATTGGATAGGGGCAATTATCTAGCTGGCTAAGGATGAAAGCTTACCTCCAAGGGAGAAGCTTGTATGGATACATATATGGAGATGAAGAAATGCCAACCCTTAGAAGCAAACATCAACCTACAAGAGAGGAGCAAGAGAGACTAGCTGCATGGTGTGCAAAAGGATGCTCTAGCCAAGTCTTATATACAGAACTCAATATCTGATTTCTTATTACCTCATATTAGGAATTTCAAGACCTCCCAAGAGACTTGGGAAGTACTTTCTTCATACTTCTCATCAAATACAAGGGCTAGGAAGAACCAGCTTTCGCTGGAGTTCAAAAACTTGAAGATGCAACCAAAACAAAGTGTAGCTGGCTATGTGACCAAGATGAAGGATGTAGCTGATCAACTTGGGAGTATTGGAGAAGAAATAGAAGAGGAGCAGATAGTCAGGCAGATCATAACTGGCATCAAGGCTGATGACAAATGGGAGTCCTTCACCACAACAATGGACCTATATACGGACATGCAGATACCTGACCTCAATACATTGATGGGGCAACTCTTCACACATGAGACAAAGCTCAACAAGAATGGAGATAATTCTAGAGGTAATCAATCTTCTATCCTTTACACAGATAAAAATAAGAGTAAAGATAAAGGTAAAGGTAAGAGGAATGAAGAAGAGGCAAGTACCTCTCAAGTGAACTTCATAGGTAGAGGAAGAGGTACTAGAGGAAGGGACAGAGGAGGAAAGCAAGGCAGGGGCAGACCATACACTCTTCACCTTGCAACATTTGTGGCTTGAGCAATCATACCACATATGAATGCTTTAGGAACATAAAGAATTAGAGAGGAAGAGGCTTCCACAGAGGAGGCTATGGACAATCAAGAGGCAGATTCAATAATGCAGGAAAAAACTATCATCACAATTACAACCAAGGCTACAACAACAACTATCAAGGAGGCTTTAGAGGAAGAAGAGACTACAACAACTATATAGATGATCAAGAGGATTCCCTACTACTCATGAATATGACAACCAAGCAAGGTAAAGATGATGATTACCTATTCTATATTGATTCTGGTTGCTCCAATCATGTAGTAGGAAATGCAGCATTGTTGTCTGATCTTGAAGAATTCTCCTAAGTAGGGTATTGTATGTGCTAACAATAACAAAAAACCTAATCAGTGTTGGACAGATTATTGAGAAGGGTTTACATGTTAGATTCACAAGGCATGGAGCAGATGTGGAGGACCCTCAACAAGGCTTCAAGAGGATTGCAAAAGGTGAGAAATTTGGTAGAGTTTTTACATTTGAAGTTGAAGATACAAGGAATATCGCTCTCTTCAATTACAAAGGTCAAACCCTATCTGAATTATAGATATGGCATAAGAGACTAGGTCATATAGATGAAAGGACATTAAAAAAAATATGCAAGGATCGTAGTGTGCTTGGCATTCCAAATGTGTCCAAGCAACATATGATCTACAAATGTGGAGCATGCCAATTTGGCAAATTGCATAGGCAACCATTCAACAAAAGAGGATACATATATGAAGACTACTTGGAGCTTGTGCATATAGATGTGTGGGGTCCTAGCAGAGAGCCATCAATCTGAGGGTCAAGGTATTATGTTTCATTCATAGATGACTATAGTAGATGGACAATACTTTACTCTATGAATCATAAAGATGAATTTTCCACTTATTTCAAGAAGTATTTGGCATTGGTTGAGAATCAAACAGGTAGAAGCTTGAAAAGGCTTAGATCTGATGGAGGTGGTGAGTATTTCTCACATGAGTTTGACTCCTTCTTACATGATAGAGGGATAAAGAGAGAGATTACAACAAGGTACACTCCTAAATAGAATGGAGTGGTAGAGAGAAGAAATAGACTAATACTAGGGGCTGCAAGATCAATGTTGAATTAGAAAAGACTTCCAAATTACTTATGGGTAGAGGTTGTTTCCACAGCCAGTTACCTAATCAATAGGCTTCCATCCAAGTCTCAGGATGGAATGATACCTTATGAAGCATGGAATGGAAGGAGACCTTCTTTAGATCATTGTAATATTTTTGGGTGCATTGCTTATGCACATATACCCTCACAGATTAGGGGAAATCTTGATCCAAAAGCTAAAAGATGCATATTCATTGGTTACGACCAAAATAAAAAAGGATATAGGTTATACAATCCCATTAGCAAAGGATTTACAAGTAGGGACGTGGTATTTGATGAAAATAACTCTCAGTTTGAAGATGATTGCAGGAAAATAAAGCTATCCTATGATTTGGAAAATCACATACTTGTAAGACCAAGGCTTTGTTGCAAGCAAGCCAAATTCTTCATTGTTCATTAAGAAGACTAATTCAGAAGTTTATCATTGTGTTTATGTGGATGACATTATCATTATAGCAGATGATGCCAATGGCATCAATAAGATCGAAGCCCAAATGAAGGAGGAGTTCAAGATTAATGATCTTTGATTACTCATATATTTTCTTGGTTTAGAGATTGTGTATATAGATTCTGGTGTTTTCATTACTCAGAGGAAGTACATACATGTACTAGTTAAGTTCAAAATGGAAAATTCAAAAAGTGCCGGTAAACCCATGGAATTGAACCACAAACTCAGTACCCATGAAGGAGAGCCACTTGAAGACATTACAAGTTATCAAAGGCTTGTTGGGAGTCTCAATTATGCAACTCTAACAAGAGTTGACATATGTTGTGGAGTAAGTACATTGAGTCAATTCATGCATACAAAACCTCACATGGAAGCTGCCAAAGGATCTCAAAGTACTTGAAGGGTACCATAAATGAAGGGCTATTTTATCCATTCACGTCTAACTTGGATATCTGAAGGGCTATTTTATCCATTAGCAAAGGATTTACAAGTAGGGACGTGGTATTTGATGAAAATAACTCTCAGTTTGAAGATGATTGCAGGAAAATAAAGCTATCCTATGATTTGGAAAATCACATACTTGTAAGACCAAGGCTTTGTTGCAAGCAAGCCAAATTCTTCATTGTTCATTAAGAAGACTAATTCAGAAGTTTATCATTGTGTTTATGTGGATGACATTATCATTATAGCAGATGATGCCAATGGCATCAATAAGATCGAAGCCCAAATGAAGGAGGAGTTCAAGATTAATGATCTTTGATTACTCATATATTTTCTTGGTTTAGAGATTGTGTATATAGATTCTGGTGTTTTCATTACTCAGAGGAAGTACATACATGTACTAGTTAAGTTCAAAATGGAAAATTCAAAAAGTGCCGGTAAACCCATGGAATTGAACCACAAACTCAGTACCCATGAAGGAGAGCCACTTGAAGACATTACAAGTTATCAAAGGCTTGTTGGGAGTCTCAATTATGCAACTCTAACAAGAGTTGACATATGTTGTGGAGTAAGTACATTGAGTCAATTCATGCATACACCAAGAAAACCTCACATGGAAGCTGCCAAAGGATCTTAAAGTACTTGAAGGGTACCATAAATGAAGGGCTATTTTATCCATTCACGTCTAACTTGGATATCAAGCTATACTTTGATGCAGATTGGGCTGGCTCAAAAGATGATAGAAGGAGCACCTCTGGCTACTTATCTTTTATAGGATCAAAGTTGATTTCATGGTCATAAAAAAAACAACCTGCTGTGGCACTATCATTAACTGAAGCTGAGTATAGAGGCCTAGCAAATGCAACACAAGATGCAATGTGGTTAAAACTACTCTACTCAAATTCGGGGCCACATACATACACTCCAATGATCTTTAGAGATAACACTAGCTCACTTCATTTGGCTGCTAATCCTATATATAATGCAAGGACTAAGCACATTGAAGTGCATTATGATTCTGTGAGATAGAAGCTAGTTAGCAAGGACATATGATTGTCCTATGTATCAACCAACTTGCAATGTGTAGATATGCTAACCAAATCTTTGGATGGAACTAAATTGAACAGTTTCAAGATGATGATTGGATTGCAAGAGATTAAAGAGAATTGAAGCCCAAGCATATTTGGCTTGAGGGGGAGCTATTTGTGAAATTACTCCAAGCCTAAATGCCTGATCATTTATCCTAAGGCTCATATGTACATTCATGTATTAGCACATGAATGATCTCTTGTAGAGATTGACTTTTTTTAGTACTTGTAAAAGTGCACATATGGAATCACTTCAATCATGAATTTTTAGGAGAATCTTTTCACGAATTATTGGTGAGTTAGATGGAGATCAAGATCCTAAAATCTAGAGATAGTTTTTGGTACAATTTTGAATTTCAAATTAAAAAAGGAGCTCCAACTTTAGCTATAAAAGAGGACTTCAAAAGTTACATATGTGTAGCCTGAATTGGAGAGATATTTAAAGGGATCTTAAGTCAATATTGAGCTCACATCATAGCTCTATCATTTCCCTCAGATTGTGCAATCATTCATTGCCAATTTCAATGTAATCTGTGTGCATTAATACATATAGTTTTCTCATATCTCATATCTTCTACTCTATCATGTACCACTTCGAAATGTGAACTTGTGTTTCTCAATGTATACTTGATCATTTGATGTGATTTAAGTTGGTATAGAATCAATATACTGTCTATTTTGTTGTTATCAAGTTTCATTATCATTGCCTTATCCAATCTTGAGTTATGAGCTAAACAATGCTCACTAGTCTGCATATTGCTAGTACCCGAAAATGTCGGGGTTCAACTCTAACTTGCTAAGCATCATTCTCTGAGCATGGTTCATCATTTCAAGTTGAATTTCTTGCAAAAGTCAGCTATCCTAGTTAATTAGATATGCCCAAAGGATTTTACTCAATTGCTAGCAGAGAAGGAGTACTGTTCATTTCTTTGAGCGGATGCAGTGACCAAAATAGCAAGTTTTGGTTCATAGTTGAAACTGCTACTCATTTCTTTTGATCCAATGATTTGAGGATCATATTCTGAAGTACTTGGGTGATTATTTGTGCTTCTTGGAAATCTGTATACTTTGCACTCCTCAACTCAATTTTGGATGGTGTGAAGCAAGAGTTTGCCGCACCATCTCATCTTTGGAAGGTGTCCACCATCTCCTCCAACAGTGCACACATCCATGACTCTCACATGAGAATCGACAAAAACATTCACGATATGGAGTAAGATGAAAACTGGCTAATGCATCAAGTAACCAAGCCATATGTGTGCTATCCAATGAACAAGAGGAATCCTATGATGAACCATGGAAGAAAGTGATATCACCATCACTAGCATAATCAACTATCGTAGACTCTCCTGAAGCCATTATCTGACATGCATCACATGCATATCTCTCATGTCGTCATTGCATCCACTTGAATGAACATCATTGAGTGTGGCCCTCATGACCACAATGCCAACATTGAAGTTGTCAATGTGATCTATGTCTCATATGAGTCAATGGACTCACATACATATAATGTAGTCTCTGCCATAATGCACTACTCATCTCCTCATTCATCACAAACTCATATATAGAATCCACAAGTTATAATCGGATAGTGGAGCTGGCTAATGCATCCATATCCATTCATATATGGTCAAGCATGTCACGAGGCCTATATGCATCTCTATGCACATACATGTGTAACCCTACAGGAACCAATGTATGCCACATTTGATCTTTCCATCTTAGAAAGTCACTGTCATCAAATTGAGAAGACACCATGTTAACAATCCAAGAGACTAGAAATGTAACAAGAGACTAGAAACAATACTCTATCCTCAATAGGATCACACCTGCATATCCATATTCATAAGTTACATCATGCATGTATCATTGGGGAAGAAAAGCATATGAACCACATGTCACATAACGATGCATCTAGCATGCACATAAAACCATGAGCATAAGCATGCTTACCAATTCTCCAAACTAACGAAATAGATGTGAAAGAATCTTGGAAAAAAAATGGTAGAGTATCCCTTGTAAATTGAGCAATCATAACAAGATAACCAGTAACAAAAGAACAATGAGTAACCTATCACCAACTATCACTGATCCAATCAAAGATAATGGCAAATACACAGCTAAAAACTAATGGAAATACATTCCAATACAATGGTGATATGCCTCCCACGCAAGAATGAATCATGCAAGATGATCCAACCTATCACAAAATAACATGTGCCCATGTCCAAGTGAATGGAGATAAGCAACGATCCAAATCTATCACACAAGCATAAAGGATCTACTAGAGTACTCTTTTAGCACAAAAGCTAATAAAATTTTGATAGCATATCCTCTGCAAAATGGACTCTGAACCAAAATAACCATGTGGGAATCACCATCCACATATGGCAAGAATCACACTAGCAAATAAAATATCAAATCAATTACCATTTGCTAATAGAATATACAATCAAGGTGACAAGTGGATGTGCAACTGAGTCTCCAATCTGGATCATGTACCTGCAAAGAAAACAAGAATACAAATGCTAATGAAGATCCAAAATCAACTCTCATAAATTATGTGCAACTGATAAGCTAAGTTGTATCCAAGAGGCATAAATGTTAATGCAACTATGCATCCATTGGCAATACTATCATCAAACTCGATGGCATAAATATGAAAGTTAAATCACAAAATGGAAACAAGAACAAAGCACAAGTGCTTGTACACACTTCTATCAACTATCTTTGCACTAATGAAGCTCCAAACCAAGAGCTCAAAAGAGATTTGAAGATAATTTCAATCTTTAACTATCTTAGGTTGCATGAGGAAAATCTAATAGTTTGTATATTGCATTTTTTATGCCCCAAATTTTATGATTTGCATTTGAACTCTTCAAAAAACTTGAATATCTCTTTCTTGGCTATGTAACAGCACTTAGAACACCTCAATTGGAGGTTTCTAACTCAAAATATGAAAAAAAAAACATGTATTGTCATTTCCATCTTCACCTACAACATTGTTTCTCTATATTTTGCATTATGAGTGAGCTAACACTCAGAATCTTGATCGTTGCTCTTCTACAAGTTGTTGAGACTTTCTCAAGTTGCAATGGCAAGTTGAATTGCTTCAATACAATCCCTAGAACTCAAGTTATAGCCAAAAAAGTGACCTATTGTTCAAGTGATTGTAGATTCATCTTCTACATATGTCTAAGTTTTTCAAAATTTCAACGAACTAACTCCAAATCAGATTATATATCCTTTACTCAATTTATAGTCCTCTGTTGCTATGGAAAAAACTTTAAATCTGGCAAATCCAAGCTTCTTAGATCGAGTTCTGGCCAAAATACAGAGCCATTGTCAAGAGCACGCCAACCTACACATTCACCTCTTCTACCCTTAGCTTCCATTAAATCTTCTTGCACACCATCGTTCAAGAAGCTCTGATACCAATGAAGGGATTTGGTTTGCTGAACAAGAAGAGCAAGGAGGAGATGAAGGGAGAGAGAGGAGAGAAGAGATGTGCACACATGCGTGGGAGCCTTGAAACCCACATAATGATCTATATGAGGCTATGCTCTATAAATAATATATGTATATGAATATAGGGGTAAGGTCACATGACCCTTACATCCCCAACACTTACAACTTTATAGTAGGCAAGAAATGAGGCTCATGTTTCTTACCTCCAATAATAGTTGGAGAGTGAACATATGAAGGAAGGAAATTCTATGGATAGTTTTTTTGACAATTATCAAAAATTTGATGGAGCAGTTGATTTCTATTGATGGTCTTGTCGGATAGTTCACTTGTGCATGCTATTCTTAACAATCTTCCAGATTCATATCAAGGTTTTGCTTCCACTCTTTGATTGATGATGAAAGGCAATCCAAATTCCTTAAGATTTAAGGATTTAGTCTCTTTTTTATCACAGGAAGATCAATCTAGGTAAAATAATCAATTATGCATGTTGCAAATCAAGATTTCTTAGCTAGATAGAAGTGGAAAGTTAAATGGATCTCATCTACTAGTAAGTAGAATTCCATTAATGTTGCACAGTTGAAGAAGGAAGACAAAGATGAGAAGAAAACAGAAAAGTAGAAATAATGTTGCAAATATTGTAAGGAAAATGATCATGTCATAAAGAGTTGTCCTAAATTGGCTACAAAAGAGGCAAAGAAGAAAGGCATTGGAATGGTAGGTGCAAATGCATGTACACTTAAAACAAATTTTGCTTATCTTGTTCATAATATAGTATGGGCACTTACTATTGCTTGCAGCTATGACCCATCTTCTCATGGGCAATGTATGTTTGTAGTAGACTAAGATGTTTGGTATTGATAGAGGGGCAACCATGTTGATATATTTAGGTAGTGATGTGTGTGAACAAACTAGTAGCACCGGGGCACTTTTTTCCCTCTTTAGGAGGTTTTTTACCCCCGACTTGTATATATGCATATTGCCCTAATGGATTACTTATCTTTGTACATTCTAGTGGT
This sequence comes from Ceratopteris richardii, assembly GCA_020310875.1. Taxonomy (NCBI): domain Eukaryota; kingdom Viridiplantae; phylum Streptophyta; class Polypodiopsida; order Polypodiales; family Pteridaceae; genus Ceratopteris; species Ceratopteris richardii. The sequence goes on along the minus strand of CM035442.1, from coordinate 12,705,730 downwards.
AATACATTCATTCTCATAATCGCACAAAATTTGGTGAGCATACTCAGTCTCAGGGTGATTGTCAAAATCGTGATCTCAACTCGTTTCAGCCTCCGAATACACTATTGTAGTGCTTGTGTAGGCTATTTTGTCTTTTTGTGCCAAAGACATATATAGGTTTTGGTTCGCCAGTATAAGCATCTCGAAGTCTAATATAGGTTTGGTAGAACTTGGCAGGGCAATTATGTTCAACTTTTTGAGATATAGTTAATTTTTTTGCATCAAGGTATTTTACTCAGTGGCCATGGCTGAAAGCAGTGATGTATTTTGTATGTTGGTTATTGAGGATAAGTTATGCATCATGTATTGGTCACAAAAGGACTATGGAATATTGTGCAAGGTGTTGAAAAACGTCCTATTCCACCTGCAAATATAGGTACTGAAGCAGATGTAGATGGCATCTAAGATGGTGATTTTGCAAATTCATGTTCGTGTTGCAGTCTCTACTGCACCTACTGCACAAAAAATTCATTGGGATGGTAGAGATGGTAAGGCACATGCATTGATAGCCTTGTTTGTCAAACGTGCCATTATTCCTCACATTCGCGCTTACAAAACAGTTAAGGATGCTTGGGATACACTTACCACATTGTACTGGGCTAGGAATGAGGCTTGTGTTGCTTACCTCTAAAAACACTTGGAGAGTGAGCATATGAATGAAGGTGATTCTATGGACATTTTTCTAACAAAGATCAAAGATTTGAAGGAAGATCTAATTTCTGTTGATGAAGTCTTGCTTGACAGTTCACTTGTGTAGACTGTTCTGAATGGTCTTCCCGATTCATACCAGAGTTTTGCTTCTACTCTTCGTTTGATGATGAAAGGTAATCCAAATGCCTTGACATTTGAGGAGTTAGTCTTTGTTCTATTGCAGGAAGATCAGTCTAGGCAGAAAAGGTCCATTATGCCATAGATCAAACTTTCCTGGCTAGTTAGAAGGGCAAAGGTAAATTGAGCTCTTCTACTAGTAAGCAGAAATATGCTAATTCTGCACAATCAAATAAGGATGACAGAGACGATAAGAAAACAAAAAAGCTGAAATTGTTTTGCAAGTAGTGTAAAGAAAATGATCATGTCATAAAGAATTTTCCAAAACTAGCTACAAAAGAGGCAAAGAAAAAAGAGGCTAGAATGGTTGTTGTAGAGGACTCTACACCGAGAAAAGAGTCTTCTAATCTTGTGCAAAATGAAGAATGGGCATTTGCTACTGTTTGTAGTTTTGATCCATCTTCTCATGAACAGTGTTTGTCTGCAGTAGACTCAGATGTTTGGTACTTTGATAGTGTGGCAACCAAACATATTACTTCACAATGCAATTTCTTCACTTCACTCGAGCCTTCCACTATAGGGAATACTATCACATGCACCAATAACTCCCCTTATCCTATCATGGGAGTTGGTAAGATCATTCTCACTACTGCTGATGGTAGTTCTTTCACATTATCGGATGCTCTATTTGTGCCAGGGATCAAGAAAAATCTGCTATCGATTTCAACTTTAGCCAAGATTGGCTTGGTTGTGGATTGTTGATGACACATGTACAGTTCATGATATGTCAAATGGAGACATGATTATTGCTTCTGGCATTTTATGTCGTGGGCTGTATAAGCTCATAAACTATGAAAAATCTGTGAATCATTCGGCATGTGTAGTACATGATTCTCACAGTATGTTAGGTGCAAAGCTTTGGCATGCACGCTTTTCTCATCTGAATTTTTCTAGTTTGCTACGCCTACAGAAATCTGAAATGGTGTCCTCTTTGCCCAAACTTGAGGCACCCAATAAACATGTTTGTGAAGGTTGTATTTTGGGCAAAATGCAGCGTTCATCCTTCCCAGAAGATGGTTTAGTTCAAGCTACTCAAAAATAATAGCTTGTACATAATGATTCTTGTGGTCCTATGTACACATCTTCTTTTGGAAACTATCTTTACTTCATGACTTTCATCGATGATTTTTCTAGGCATGCATGGGTATATCAATTGAAAGCAATTTTTGAAGTGTTTATGTGCTTCAAACAGTTTCTGCTTTTGGCTGAAAATCTGTCAGCATGTAAAATGTGCACCCTCCATTCCGATCGAGGGGGTGAGTATATGTCTTCTGACTTTAATGCATTTTTGGCAGAATGTAGGATAAAACATCAATGTAGAGTGTCATGTATAGATCCATAGTCATGGAAACTCCTTTTGATTCAGATGAAGCTTTCTTAAAACATGTAGGAGCCTCACTACCACCATATCCCATCTCCATGAGAAGAGGAAGTAAAAAAGTCTAACGGGAACTTGAAAAATCAAGATGATTTCCATAATAGGAAAATGTGTTCTAGGATATTTCTTCTCAACTAAGGAAGAAGAGGAATTATTGACATAGTTGATGAACTCGTCACTACATCAAGTATTTTTGAAGTATTTTTCCAAAGCTATTATACATAAATGTACAAAACATTTCTTCCTGATTCTTCACTTGACTTCATGCTTTGAGCTTGAGTCTTTTCTTCACTTCTTTATTCCTAGGCTTCATGTAATCATCCATTGATGATTTTCTTGCTCCAACATATACCAAGCTACCTACCAAGCTTTGGTATTCCTTAATGTCTTCTACCATGAGTTTGTGAGCATCCTTTGGCAACTAATCTTGCCTTGTACCTTCAAACTGATCCATCTGAGTTTCTTTTAACTTTATATACCCATCTACAACAAATTACCTTTTGATTGGATGACATTGGAACCGAATCCCAAGTGTCCATCTCTTTCAATGCATCTATTTCTTCTTTCATGGCCTTTTCCCAATTAGGGTTTCCCTTTGCCTCTTCATAGGTTGTGGGTTCCTCTAAAATTGAGTCTTTTGTCAAGTAGATTGAATGCTTTGTAACAAATCTGGAATCATATCCATACCTTTTTGGTTGTTTCTTCTCTCTTGTGGATCTTCTAGGAGCTTGCTTAGAGCATTCTCCACACTCCTGCATCTTTGCTTTGCCTTTTGACTTCCATAGTTTGTAATCCTTTTCCCTTTCATCTTGATCATCATCTATATCACTTCTTGGATCTTGGACCTATGTATCATGCTTGCTTCTTAATTGATGAGAATCAAAATCAAGATCATATGATAGAGTTATCTTTTATTTGTCTTCATGATACCAAGATCTGTGTTCTTCAAACAAAATGTCTATACTTGTAGTGAATTGCTTGGTTGAAGGATTATAGAACCTATAACCCATCTGAGTTGAGTCGTAGCCAATAAACACTACTTTTTTTGCCCTTCCATCTAGCTTACTTCTTATTTGTGATGGTACATGAACATAAGCTAAACAACGAAACACCTTGCAATGTCCAAGACTAGGTTTTCTTCCATTCCATGCTTTATAAGGAGTCATACCTTGAAATGATTTGGATGGTAGTCTATTGGAAAGGTACACAAAAGTTAAAATAACCTGTACCCATAGATAATGCGGCAACCTCTTCTCTTCAAACATTATTCTGGTTGATCCAACCAATGTCTTGTTTCTCCTCTCTGCAATTCCATTCAGTTGAGGAGAGTACCTGGTAGTCACTTCCCTTTTGATACCTTTATCCTGCAAGAACTCATCAAACTCTTTGGAGAAGTATTCTCCCCCTCCATCAGATCTGAGCTTCATGAGTGATCTACCTATATGATTCTCCACATGTGCTAGATACTTTTTGAAGCAATCAATGTTGGAGTTTGAGTTCTACGGAAGCACGCAAACAACAAAAGGAAGAAGAAGAAGCTTGGAGCACAACACATAATACTGAATGTATTACCACTAGAATGTGCAAAGATAAGTAACCCATTAGGGCTATAGACATATATAAAGCCGAGGGAAAAAAACCTCCTAAAGAGGGAAAAAAGTGACCCGACAATCCTAGTGTGTTCACACACATCACTACCTAAATATATCAACAAATCCCCCCTAGGAGTGATGGGGTGAACACGGAGCTAGCACTCATGTATAAGGAAGTGCCAAGCTATGTGGCATCAATCCACAAAAGGAAGTAAGCCCAAAGCTTTGTGGAAAGCTTCAAACTTCTTCTTAGGCAGAGCCTTCGTAAAAAGGTATGCAATGTTCTCTTGTGTGGGCACATATGCCAAGTTGATCTCTCCAGCATAGAGCCTCTCCCTGACATAATGATAATGCATCTCAATATGCTTAGTGTGAGCATGGAACACAAGATTGCTTGCAATCGTCGATGCACTCTGACTCTCAGTGAAGATGGTGGTGACAGAAGACTGACCGACACCCAAATCCACCATAAGGTGTTTGAGCCACACACACTCAACAGTCACTGTGAAAACTACCCTATATTCAGCCTCCTAATTGGAAGTGGTAAGCCACAGGGCTGAAAAACATACAATTCTTCATGTAAGTCATCGTTCAAAGATGTAGTCTAAATGTCCAACTGATGTACATTCCAACCATGATGAGCTGCAAGTGCACAGATGTTATGAACAGTAGTCATTCGACATGTAGGTGCAAAGGTGTCATCAAAATCAATGCCTCTTTCTTGCACATAACCCTTTGCAATAAGCCTAACCTTATACCTATCAATTGTTCTATCACTTTTACACTTAGCTTGTATACCCACCTAGTGCCAATGGCCTTCTTGCCAAGAGGCAAGTCACATAAAGATGAGATCGAACTGCCATAGACATCACTATGAAAAGCTACAATTTCTGAGTAGCTCAAACTGAACCATCTTTTGGAAATGAGGAACACTACATTACCCAAAATACAGCCTTCACATACATGTTTACTAGGTGCCTCAAGTTTGGGCAAAGAGAACACCATTTCAGATTTCTACAGGTGTAGCAAACTAGCGAAATTCAAATGACCAAAGCAACCATGCCAAAGCTTTGCATCTGACATAGCCTGAGAATCATGTACTGCACATGCTGAATCATTCACATATTTTTCATAGTCTATAAGCTTATACAACCCATGAGATAAAATGCCAGAAGCAATAATTACATTGCCGTTTGATAGATCATGAACTGTACATCTGCGATCAACAAATTTCACAACCAAGTCAATCTTGGCTAATGATGAAAATAATAACATATTTTTCTTGATCCCTGGCACAAATAAAGCATCTAATAAAGTGAAAGAACTACCATCCGTAGTAGTCAGAATGATCTTACCAACTCCCATGATAGGATAAGAAGAGTTGTTGGCGCATGTGATAGTATTCCCTATAGGGGTAGGCTCAAGTGAAGTGAAGAAACTACGTTGCAAGGTAATATGTTTGGTTGCCCCACTATGAAAATACCAAACATCTGAGTTTACTGCAGACATACACTGCTCATGAGAAGATAGGTCAAAACTGCAAACAGTAGTAAATGCCCATTCTTCATTCTGCACAAGATTAGGAGACTCTACTTTTGGTGTAGAGGCTTTTGCAACAACCATTCCAACCTCTTTTTTCTTTGCCTCTTCTACAGCAAGTTTTGGACAGTTCTTTATGAAATGATCGTTTCCTTTACAATACTTACAAAAGAATTTCTACTTTTCTGATTTCTTCTCATCTTTTTCTTCCTTCTTTGAATGTGCAGCATTTGCAGATTTTCGCTTACTAGTAGATGAGCTCCATTTACCTTTGCCCTTCTGAATAGCCAGGAAAGCTTGATCTACAAGGTGCATATGGACTTGTTCTGCCTAGACTGATCTTCCTGCAACAAAACAGAGACTAACTCCTCAAATGTCAAGGCATTTGGATTGCCTTTCATCATCAAATGAAGAGTAGAAGAAAACTCTAATATGAATCAGGAAGTCCATTCAGAAGGGTCTGCACAAGTGAGCTATCTAGTATAACTTCATAAGCAAAAATCAATTTCTCCTTCAAGTCTTTGATATTTGTTAGAAAACTGTCCATAGAATCACCTTCATTCATATGCTCACTCGCCAACTATTTTTAGAGGTAAGGAACACGAGCATCATTGCTAGCCTGGTACAATGTGGTAAGGGTATCCAAGCATCCTTAGCTGTTCTACAAGAGCGAGTGTGTGGAATAATGGCACATTTGATAGACATGGCTATCAATGCATGTGCCTGAGCATCTCTACCATCCCAATGAATTTTCTCTATAGTAGGTGCAGCAAAAATCGCAACACGAACATGAACATGAAAAATATCATTATCTTCAACACTATCTACATCAGCTTCAGTACCTGTATTTGCAGGTATAATAGGATGTTTTTCAACACCCTTCACAATATTCCATAGTCCTTTTGCGACCAATACATGACACATCATATAAGCCCATAATGGGTAATTCATACCATCCAACTTATCCTCAATAGCCAACACACAAAATACATCACTGCTTTCGGCCATGGCCAGTGACTAAAATACCCTGATGTAGAAAAATGAATGTATCTGAAAAAGTTGAACAAAACTACTTTGGACTTTCCAAATCAAATAGATGAGCAATGTTGCCTACAACATGATTTGAACATCGTTGATCTACGTAGAACAAATGCTCATATTCTTTACCTTCTTTGTGGCTTAGATTCATTAGAAGCAATGAGAGTTCATGCGCCTGATCTTTTGAATAATTGTTGAAGTCCCTTCTATTATGGCCTCTATTGTTATTGTTGAAGTTGTGTCCACCTCTGCCTCTATTACTGCCATATCCACCTCTTCCACTACCCTTCTGGGTCTTCCCATTGAACCAGCAATCCTGAGTGGTGTGGTTGGTCTTATCACAAATGGCAAGGTTGAACATTCTGACCTTTGGCTTTGTCATGATTTAGTCCTTTCTTCTTCCCTTTTCACTTGTTGTTGCTTGCAAAGTTGTCTTGGGAAGTCTCCTCTTCATCTTCTTCCTTCTTCTTTCCTTTCAACTTCTTGTCCTTCTTATCTACATATAGAGCACTAGTTGAATTACCATGATAGGAGTTACCTTCCTTTATGCTATTGTTGGCCTCTTGATTGAAGAGTTGTCCGAGAAAGATGTTGAAGTCCGAAGTTTGCACATCCATGATGAGATAATAAGCCGTGGTGAAGGATTGCCATTGTTTATCACTTTGAATTCCATTGAGAATTCACCTCATGATAGTCTCTTCTTCAATCAGCTCTCCAATGGATGCTAACTGATCCACAACCTCCTTGACCTTGGTAACAAACTCTGTGATGGTTTGTTTAGGTGTATCCTTCATTTGGTTGAACTTGTTGCAAAGATGATTCTTTCTTGCTTTAGTACTAGAAAAAAGAAGTCTCTAGGGCATCCTATTCTCTTGAGATGTCTTGCATGCTCTAATATGTGGTAATAGAAAGTCTGAGATAGAGTTTAGTATGTACGAACCTGTTTGAGCATCCCTTGCATACGAACGTGTGAGCTTATATATCTCCTCTTGTGTAGGTCCTCCTTTGGTTCTTGGAATAGGCATAGCTTCATCACCTGCTACAATTCCATAAAGATTTCTACCTTGCAAATAAGACTCCATTCTGATTTGCCAAACCGCATAGTTGTGTCGATCAAGCTTCTCAATCATTGAGGGAAATCCATCATCCATCTTGATCTAGCTCTAATACCACTGAAAGAACTTGGAGAAGCTTGTAGGAGGTAGAAAAGTGAGTTACAAAGTGACGAAGTTTGGTCCAACCAACCGGCACAAGACCAACCCTTGAACTTATGGAGACTCAAATAGACCTTATAAGCATGCGATAAGTGCAATAAAATGCACTACATACGTTGAGCATCAAGAAGAAAGCTGGGTCGATACAAAATAGATAGGTTTGCGCATTTACTAGCTCAAAAAACTTACTATCTTTGGATGAGACAATGAACGTTAAATGCTCATAGTGACTAGCGTGATTACAATTAGAAAAAAATCCTTTTAGAGGCATGGTACACATAGAGTTGAGTGTATAGAATGCACAAGAGCACAAGAAATAAGAAAAATATGCTTTTGGAATGAACTAGACACTCAACAGTGGTACCTCCTATTTTTCAGGAATGCACAGAGATAGACCCCGAGACAAAAAAAATGAGATTTCTCCCAATCTACCAAACCAAATGCTTTGAAAATTTGTACACATAAACTAAGCACTAATAACCTTCCAATGGATCATGTCTCATCCAATTCCGAGCTCTGTAGAGAGAGCAACAGCCTCTGCAAGCTTACTATTGTTGAAGAAGATGATGCAGAAAAATTAAGGAGCAAGACAATGGTGGCCATAAGTGTATGTATATTCCTTCCATGTAATGTACAAGTGATTTGAAGTATTTATATAGACTCTTGAAGAGCTCCAAGACTTCTAAAAGTGGATTTTGAATTCAAATGAAGGCAGGATTAGTTGTTGGAGGGAATCAATTCACTTTCCTACAATCTAGGAAAAGTGAATATCTAGTTTGATCTACTTTTAGGTGATTGATTGATTGATTGATTGCAACTCAAACAACACAAATTTATGGAAGATTAGCTCTCTTTTTCTACTTTTACATGTGTAAAGCTCTAAGTTTTTACAATGGTAAATGATCCATGAAAAATCTCTTTAAAAAATACAATAATTGAGCATAGGTAAAATAATGCTTCAATGGATATTCTTTCGATGTAATCGAAGCAATAGATTTTGATGTAGATCAAATCCACCTCAAGCATAGTGTAAGCTTGATGTTCCAACAATACAAATCTCTAAGGAAGGTAGAAAAAATTACACAAAATAATAAGAAAACATACAAAAAACATTCAAAAACTCATAGAAATTCCTCTCATAAGTAATGCGCATATGTAACCTATGAGCCTTGTATATAATATTCATTTGTTTGAATTTTAGTGCATTTCTTTTTAGTGCTTGTTTGTTGTATGCTGGTTTTGATAGACACTAATGAATTGAGTTTTTTCAATTGAAGAAGAGAACGTGAAGGAATGCCTTATATACCTTTGGACGGCTTTGTGAAGCATGTGGGATTAATCCCACTTGAAGTGTAACTCCTAGTGCATATGTGCAAGCTCATTTGTCCCTCTCGAAGGTGAAGTAATGCCTTATATACCTTTGGACGACTTTGTGAAGCATGTGGGACTAATCCCAGTTGAAGTGTATCTCCTAGTGCATTTGTGCCAGCTCATTTGTCCCTCTCTCTCTCTCTGTGTTTCTAGTCGATTGACATCCTCTCTCTCTCTCTCTCTGCATATATCGTACCCGAGAGCTTTGAAAGCTCTTTTCTCTCTTGCTTCCCATATGTTCTGAGAGGGATTGAAGCTTTGTCTTCTTGCGTGAACCAAAGCTCCAACCAAAACTCCATAGGCCAAGCCTCCTCAAGCTCTAGAGCCCATGTATACATCATCCTTTCAAGCCTTTCTAAGCTTGAAGTGTACAAAAATGAGCTCTCATTGAACTTTATACAAAATTGAGTGACCTTCTTCACACCAAAATGGCTGGCATAGTTAAAAATGATCCTCGAGCAATTGTGAGCTACTCTATGTATGTTATTGAGTTAATTAAACTACATGATCGAATTAATTACATGCAAAGGCTTTCCCATGGTCTCTACAAAATTAATACATCTGCAAAAATAATAAATGGACTCAAGATCTATCGTAAAGGGGTAGTTTACAAAAATGTTTATGAGTTCCCAAAAAAATTGTGAGTCCTTTGTATGCCTTCATCTTCTTCTTCTACCAAATCTTCAATATGCAACACACTCATATTTTGCATCTCTATTAACACTCATATTTTGCTTCTCTATTTGTGTTAGCTTCCTCACTTACACTCATATTTTGCATCTCTATTAACACTCATATTTTGCTTCTCTATTTGTGTTAGCTTCCTCGCTTACACTCATATTTTGCTTCTCTATTTGTGTTAGCTTCCTCACTTTCGTTGTATAGAGAGTCATTTTCTTTGAGTCTAGAGTCTTCTTTTTTGGACTGCGTCCGATTCTTTGAGTTTTTTTGCTCACTTGTTTTTTATGTTGTCTCTCCCGCTCTTCCATTTTTGTGCCTTTTTTCTCCGCAATGATTCAAAGCGTTCTAAGGAGTCTTTCTACAATTTCGACAGAAATGAATATTGATCCTCATATTTTTGAGGCTAGGACTGAAAAACCTTCGCCTTCGAAGTTTCGAACGTGTAAGCTGAAGTCCAAAGACCAACCATTCCTCCGCCATTTTTCATGAGCGAAGAAAAGTAAGCGTTTTCTGCTTGGCACAGACAGATTTCATCCGATATCAAGGTCTGCATACAAGCTGGTCCTCCTTCGTTCAGGGTGCCCGGCTGATTCTGTCCAAACTTGTGAGCGGAAGACCGACAATTACTCCCTCGCCATTTTTCATGGTGTAGTTTCGCCAGGAGAGTGAACTCAGCCTTACGTTCTTCATCGCAAGACGAAGAAAAGTAAGCGTCTTCTGATTGTCACACAGAGAGATTTTGAGGCGGCTGCCGGCGCCTCGGCGAGTCGGCGCTTGCCCTGGCGTTTGGCAGATGGGTGATGCGGCGCGCGCCATCGCGCTTGGATGCAAAACAGATATCAACGTCTGAATACAAAGACTCAAGAGGTTCTTCCTCCAGGGTGCCTGGCTGATTCTGTCCGCAAAGAAAAAGCGTCCCTGAAAATGTAGCTGCCAGTGTGCCACTGTGCACGCAATACGCGGCATCTCTCGCTTTCTTTCTCGTACAAATGGCTGACCGTTGCTCTCTCTCTCTCTCTCTCTCTCTCTGTGCAATGCAGTTGCCAGTTATGCACTGCACACTGACGCACGAAACCCTAGCTTGGAGGAAGCCCTAGTTTAACCTCTATATCGGTCCTCAAAAGCGCTACACTGTCCCCTTCTGCTTTGCAGCTTCAACCCCCTTCACTATTTAGCCTTTAGTCCTCTAGTTTAGAGCCGTTGCTCTCTCTCTCTCTCTCTCTCTCTCTCTCTCTCTCTCTCTCTCACACACACACACACACACAGTTACATTTCGTTCCGCTGGAAAATTCTAAAAAATTAACAGGCAGAAATTCCAGATCGCAGAGCGTAATTTCCGACTTCTTACGCTTCCTGAATCGTCACTGTATGCTGAATTTGCAGGACAGGCAAAGTTCATGCGACATCCTGATGGTTAGCTACATGTTTCTTCCGACAAAACACATCTTTCATGGCCACTTGCCGTGGTTCTACATCCCGGAATTCGATCTTCGATAGTTTCTTGCAGACATGGAAGGAATGGCAGTTAACTATCCTCATGGTGGTAACCATGACACTGCAGTTAGTGTTGGTTGTGACAGGATCCTTCAGGAAGCACACTTCCAATCCGCTTCTCCACTGGACGGTGTGGATAGCGTTCATCGCGCTGGATGCCTTGGCAGCCTATGCCATAGGCCTGATGTTGGGTGAGGGTTGCGACACGGTCTTCGTGCTGTGGGCACCGATCTTGCTTTTCCACCTTGGCGCCTCTGACTCAGTGAGCGCTTATTCCCCTGCCGACAACGAGCTCTGGCATCGCCATGGCTTTAAGATGAGCTTAGAGGTATTGGGTGCTATTTACATCCTCAGCCGCGCGGGAGACTCCTGCAAGTTCCTAGGCAGCAGCATTCTGCTTCTCCTGGTAGGCGGCTTTAAGTACATAGAGCGTGTACTTGCATTGAGGAGCGGCAGTGTGGACCAGGTAGTGATGTCTACGCGTCCGATATACAAGTTCATGGCCATGGATCACCACCACCACTTCCACCGACAGGAAGTTCTCCAATCAGGATCTGCTTCTGCCCATTATGCGGAAGCTGCGATGCTCATTGTATCAGGGGAATTGAATTGGTATCGCGGCCACCAGAAAGATGGCGTCGACGACCCATTCAGAGATGTAGTCACCTACAGCGACGTCGTGAAGTGTCGCGACCTTAAGAAGGCCGCGCGCTACATAAACGAGGTATGCTTAGCCCATGCTCTTTTCAAGATCTATCGCAGGCGCTTAACCAACCTTCGCATTCACCACAAGGACGACGACTACGAGAAGGTAAGAAAGATTTTCTTCCCGTCAGGCCAGCTTAGCCCGCTGCGCATTATCAGCGTGATCGACATGGAACTCAGCTTCATCTACGATGGTGTGTTTACAAAAAGCTCTACAGGGCGGTACTATCACGGATTCGGCTTAGCCATTCGTTGCCTGAGCATTTTGCTGCTGTTCATATCGGCTATGGATCTGCTTGGGCTGGACGTCTCTCGCATAGAATGTGAAGGTGCGGGATCTGTGCATTTGGCAGGGCAGGTCACAATACTGTTGGTGACCCTTGCGTTAATGGTAGAATGCTGGCAGATGTTCAAGATTGTGCGATCCAATTGGACGCGGGTGTGGCTGGCATGCACATACATACGTTTGCAGCGCAAGGTGGCGACATCGCTGGATGATCATTACAAGAACAGTTGGTACCGTTGGAGTGCGAGGATGGTGTACGGCGGATTCCGATATGTCGGGAATCCGAGCAAGAGGCATTGGGAGGAGAGGATAGGGCAGCGCTCCATCGTGCTGGACAGCATGATCTCGGTCTGCTGGCACTATGGAAGGCGGTTGGAGGTGGAGACGGTGATGCGAGTGATAGAGGCACAGGCGGTCGTTCGGAACATCGTTGATGTAGACGCTAGTAATGTGCATTATTACCTCATCGAGCGGATGGCGCGCATGTTTGCAGATGTGACGTCTCAAAATCTTGCCCAGAGAAGGGACGGCATCGCCAGAAGCGTGCGCTTCCCTCTGATGGGCAGCGGAGATCAGCCCCATAACATTGAGCTGAGCCCTCAATTCTCGCCCGCACACGACTCTGGCTTAGAGCAGGCGATCCTCATGTGGCATGTCGCCACCAGCGTCTGCGAAATGGACCTCATCCTCAACAGCAGCAGCCCCAACGCTGGAGAGGATAGCGAGTCTCGGCGGCGAAGGGAGGAGGCGAAGACCATTACAATCGCGCTGTCGCGCTATTGCCTTCACCTTTTGATATCGTGGCCCAAGCTGACACCAGGAGACCCGGATTTGTGCCACCCCTTGTACGCACAATTGAGGAGCCAACTCACAAAAATATTTGTCCGCCATCCACTCAACATGGAGTCAGCTCTTCTCAAGGATTACCACCTAGCGGAAGTCCCAGGAGCCGCTACGCAGCGGGACATGGAAGCGGGCGCCGGCGCGTCCACACAGTTAAATCAGGCTACGGCGACGCTGGAGGCGGGGATAAGGTTGGGCCGCAGCATTCTGCGGCACTGGGCGACGGAGGAGGAGCGGTGGGGGAAATTGGCGGAGGTGTGGGTGGACATCCTTCTGTACATGGCCATAGCTGAGAATGCCCATCCGCACACAGAGCAACTCGCCAAGGGCGGCGAGCTGCTGACCCACATTTGGGTCCTGTTGGGCCATCTGGGAATAGGGCAGCGGTCTTGGATTTGCCACCCTCCGAGCTCCTAACCAGAAAAAACGCAGATTCGCTTTTCTTGAAGGATGTAGCGGCACGACTCGTGATCTCTGAAGCCTGACCATTCCTTGTTCACAATCCCGAGCTGTAGTGAGTATTCCATATCGCTTTGATAGCTCAAGCTTCCGCATCATTCTTCTCGACCTCTTCTGAGTCGTTTCCTCTCCGTGGCTGACTAACGCGTGTATGATCTGTGAATGTGCGCAGGCCCTCCATCGCGGGAAGACGACGGACTAAGGAGTCCCCCCAATTTTTGATGAACTTCATTCCATTCGCATTCATCCTCCAGTGCATATATGCACAATTCTTTTTTGTTTTGCAAAAGAAAAACATTCTGTTTTAAGGCATAATCATATAATGCCTTCGGGGATCTGTCCCTGTTTCACCCATACTGATGGCAGCTCTTCATTTGTTCTTCTTGATGAAGGAGAAAGACATTCTTCTTGACGAAGGAGAAAGACATTGTTTCTCTTCCGTACACTCTTCAGCCCCACTTTTTCCTTTCGGGTTATTCTGCTTTACGGATATGCTAAACTTTTTTTACGAAAAGCAGAAATGGAGCGACCAGTGTATATATAATGTAGTCAAACGTGGGGAACGAATAACATGAGAAAGTATACTTTACACGGCCATGAACAAAAACAAGTTCCGTTGTTGGGTTATATAAGTACTCTTAAAACCATCATGAGTTAGAATAATTGGAGCAAAGGTTTACAGAACTGTAATTAGGCCTTAAAAGGACGTTCTAATGTGATGGAAAGCAGCCAATAGTAGTTTTTTTACTTGATTTTGAAGGTAACTTAAAGAAAGCAAACTTAGGAAGTCATTGTGTGTAAGGTGGTTCTCATTCTATCAGAGCATATCTTCAAGTAAAATGCATTGGGCATCAATCCCCTAGGAAGTGGGCAGAAGGACATCCCCTCATACAATATATGTATATAAAGCTGCTTAATAGCCCATTTCTTATTGCATTTTGTATTATACATTATCTGAGACTTGCTTAATGTGAACGATTATGTTGAAAACCAAGAAAGATCTTAACATTACCTTGTGATTTACTTTTTGTCATTTAATCATCAAACTCGATGCTCTTCTCATTGTTCATGAGGATGTCATTGTTCATTAATCTTCGTATTAACTTCATTGAATCTTGTTTAAGGTTGTTAGTTAGCGAAGGGCACGTATGGCGCGTCAAATTTTGGTCTATGTATTTAGCTCTTCACTCGGAAAATCGAGAGCATTCAAATCTAAATCTGCATTCAATTTGGAGATTTTCTTTTAGTTTTCTACATGTATTGGTTTGAAGTATCTTTACTTTGGGATTCTTTCATTTTCATGAATCTTCAACATTTTGGAGTTCAAGCATCTACCATATGTGTGTGTACATACGTACATACGTACACACACACACACACACATCAGTAACAACATATTGTAAGCGATGTATTTTCACATTGCTAACCCTCCACCCACCTTGAGATACCTGGACTAACGTACACTCAATCACCATATCTTTCCCTTTTTGAGATACATGGACTAACGTACACTCAATCACCATATCTTTCCTTTTTTGTTATAAGTAGGCATACATTAGTAAGGAGAGAGAATTAATTTCTTTACTACTAATCTATGCTTGCTTATCGCACGAAAGGAAATACATGATGCTTGAGGATACTTTAGTTCATGTGTCTCAAGGTGGATGGAGGGTTAGCAATGCAAAAAATACATTGCTTACAATATAATATTAATGATTCAAAAGACGTAGCATCACGTGCACATGTTGAGCATGTAAGGGTCATGTAACATTGATCCCATATGCTGTACATAGAGTGTATAGAGTACATGTGCAAAAGCAAAATGAAAAGAAGAATGTACTCACAAAAGACAGAGTGCGTGAGATTCAAAGTGAGTAGACCAAGAAATGGGTAAACTCACATGGATTAAAAATGAGCTTGCCAAGAGCATGGAGTAGGCTTCTTAAGTTTCTAACCAAGTACCAATGAGGGGAGAGGCCCTCCTTGTATAGAGTTGAAGAGGGCTCTCCAAAGTGCATCAAATGTGGGAGAATGAATACATTGATAGAAGCAAATGGCAAGGTACCTAAGTACAAAAGAGATACAATCTAAAATGAAAATAAAGTAGAAATGGAGTGCCTCTAGTTACAAAATATAGATGCACTCATGTGGATATAAATGTAAATGATGTGGGAGTAGTCATCTTGTAAACATCCCATTTGCAACTCCATTTTGGAGCGATTGAATGTTCTAGAGGTCCACCAAACGCAAGAGTAGAACTGGATGTATAGCCTTCGTGAACATGTCCACCAAGTCTTCTGAGAGGTACATTGCTCCAAAGTAACCTTTTGAGATAAGAGCTTCTCGCAAATGAAATTTATTGCATCTCGATGTGCTTCGTTCGAGCATGGAACATTGGATTCTTAGTGACGGCCAAGGTTGATTGGCTATTCGTGCAGATGCATGTCAAATTAACCTACAAAATACCAATGTCAAATAATAATCATCGAAGCTAGATGGCCTCACATGCTGCAAAGCTCAATGCTCGGTACTCGGCCTTGATGGATGACAAAGCAACTGTAGACTTCTTCTTGCTTGCCCAAGAGATGGGTCTTGAGCCAAGCAAGAATATGTATCCATAAGTAAATTGTCATGAATCAGGATCACTAGCCCAATCTAAATCTGAATATCTAGCGCGTGCCCCCTCTATACCAAAGACCATGATGTCGAGTGAGGTCAAGGTATTGAAGTAGTCTTTGAGTGGTATCCCAATGTGTTTGATGAGGCTGATGTGCAAACTAATTGAGTATCCCAACTACATAGGCAATATTTGGTCGAGTGTTAGCTAGGTAAAGTAAGGGGCCAATCACATGTAAGGGACATGTATAACCTGGAATGATGAAGCATATGGCTGATGTGCCATCGTTTGACTAGCCCTGCGGTAGTTGTGACCGCCGTTCAACCCAGTCTTGTAAACCCTTGTTCTTGTGGGATAAGGGGGGTCCTATGGGTACTATGCCCTTCCTTGTACAGTTGCAGTTTCAAAGTTAAAGTCCGGGGGAGTAGGCCTCGGCCGAACCTCCATTAAAAAAAAAAAAACTAAATCCGTCTCGCCTCACCTACTCTTCCTCATCAATGAGGTTGTTTAGTCAAGTCTAGACAAGGCGAATGCACTGACTCCGCTTAGCTGAGCATCAGAGAGAACTGGGCATGGAATGGATTCAACGTACTTACTTCCAGTGCTTGTTAATTTGAAGCATCGTGTCAATGACAATTGCTCTCTCCCCAAAAAAATCGCACACAAAATTAATGAAGTTAATTCAAACACATGTACTGACTATTTTTTGCATGATTTGGAAAATATTAGAAGTTTGTATTGCAAAATGATGGGTATACCGCACTCCCGTAACTTGAATAATCATTGAGATCTATTGTCATCTTTTTATCATTGGTGGGTTACAAGAAAATGTGGAATGTATTTTTTCCAAAATCAATATAGCTTCAAAAACAACACTTTATGGTCATTCTTTGACATGGACAAGTGTGTCGGTCACCACATGAGAAAGGGTGTTTTTCACTTATCTAATTGATCTACATGTGACTTATGAAGTGTGTGACATAGGAATAACTTAAACTTCTTTTCTCTTTTCTACCTTTTGAGGTTTATGTAACATATGTATATTTTGCAAAGACTCTTTTTTATTCTTGCTAGGAGAACCCCATTAGAAACTTATTTACACATATAAAAAAACATTCAAAAAACACAAAAAAACACAAAAAACAAATATTAAAAAAAACACTTCAAAAAACTAAAAATTGTCTCAACATGGGAAAGAGAAAAGCAAAAGAGAGAAGGAAGGGGGAAAAGGTTGAAAAAGAAAAGGGACACAAACAGGAAATGCATGAAGTAATCTCACATAAGGATGAAACATCTAGAGAAAAATTGCAAGGAGTCAAAGAAATGGGTGAAATATTTGAGGGGGTAGGCTCCTTACTTGCAACAAGAGAATATAACAATACTTTTGTGGATTTAAGAATAGGATATGACCATAGAAGGATGAGTGTTTATATCAATCCTAATTGTGAGTGGAATTTGATTCATATTGATCTAGTGACTATTATTTTTGAGAACATTCAACCAATAACTCATTCTTCTATCCTTATGAATGGTGAAAATTATGATTGCATGGGTCAAGTTATGTTGCGTGTTATGATGGATGATATCCAATTTGTTGAAATATTTTTTATCATGGAAGGTATAGATGAAGACTTGCTCATTGGCACTCAAATGTTTGTTAAACAAAATCATCAAGAATTTGAAATGTCTTGTCCATCTATTATGTCCATCACACATGCGTGTCTATTGAAAATCCTAATGATTATCCTCATTGTAAAGATTGTGGACATAATCATCTATTCAAAGATTGTGCTTTTAATCCACAAAATTGTCTTTCCACTCAGCTTTTTTTATCTAATCCTTCTTTGAGTAAGTTACAGGAAACCTTGGCGAATGGAGAAATGGAGGACCCCAAGTGCTTGGGGGATGTGGAAGGACCCTCTCTTCCTCTAAACTTGGATTCCCCTCATGAAACCATGAGCAGGGACGATCTACACTTGGATCATCAAGAAGGAGATCAACAAATACTTTGCATCAATACTATGGAAAATGATGTCAAATCTATGGTCAATCATGACAATCCATCACCCATTTGTATCTCTAGAGATTCTATGTGTAATAAGGATAAATGTATGGATGAATCTCTAGATCATCACACAACCCAATGATCTAGTGAATGAACATGTTGTATGTATAGAGGATCAACCCTTATTGAATTCCCCTTGTAAGATGAGTTTTTCCTAAAAACTCATATAGAAGGCCCAAAAGACCCTTACATCAAGAAGAAGAAGAAGATCCATTTCAGATGTAACGTCAAGAAAATTTGGGTGGCTAGACAATTACTTAGAGCCCAATGAAACTGCACTATGATATGGGTACCAAAGAAATCCCTTGTACAAAATCAACCCTCTCATACTAGACTTCAAAATATATGGTCTAGAACCATCATGCGTCATCTTCAAGAAAGAACATTTCCAACGAAAGGATCCAACACAATCAAGCCAAAACTAAAAAAAGATCCGAGGAGAAACTTCAAGGCCACGACCAGTAAAGCAAAGATATATTGGCTGCCTAAAACCTCTTCGTGCGGCATCCATGGGTATCAAACCCAACCTTGCCTAACACACAACATATGTTCAAGATGCACATCAAGTATGCATGTGGATAGGGCCTCATCAAAAGGCCAAGCATTGGGCACACTAAGTTTAATCCAGGCACAAAGAGGGCACATGTATATACATTTCAAAAATTTTCTTTTTATTTTTCTTTCTTCAGGTTTGTGGACAAAAGTATCATCCATTTCAAATGGCTGATGGAAAAGAGAAGTTTCTTGGAGTTGGACATTTGGAGAAAGCCTCATCATCACCTCACCCTTGAGCACTTTGCTCAAGATCCATCCATTTTTGCACCATTGTTTTTTGTATGCATTTTTTAGAGTATGCATAAGATAGAGTCTCATCATAAGACCATGCATAAACACTTTTTTGTTTACCACCCATGCACCCATAGTCCCCACTCATGCACATGGAATAAGAAGAGATGAATCAACTTCGTCTATTTGTATCTATCATCTACATTTTGTCATTTCATTTTCATACATCATCCATCCATTAAAAAAAAAACATAAAGAAAAGAAAGGAAAAGAAAGAAATACAAAGCATTCTAGCATATTCTTCCCATCTATATGAGTTAAGAAACCCAAGTTAAAAGGCACTCGGCTCCAAACAAACATGCAAAAAGCAATCTGAAGAAAAGGAACAAAGCAAAGCACTCCAACGACATAAGGATCTTGCAATAAAAAGGAACTTCTGCATGCTCTTCCACAAAAATCTCCATAATTGCAAAAGCTTTGTTGATGACGACAAAGTCAAGGAGGGGGGAGTGTTGATGACACAATATATATTTCTTGGATCCACTCTTTTTCATAATCATTTGTACCTTTTTTTGCTTTTCATTTAGTTAATAAGCACTCTTGTATAGATGTGTGTGAGTGCCACACTAGAGAATAAGTGGGATTCATTCTCCTTTCAGTTTAGAAATCCCACATAGCATGCATTTTTGCCCATTTTGTATATAAAGAAGTCACTACCTCTCATTTTGGGATTCTTAGAAGTAATGAGATTATGCTAATTTTTAGAATGCTTGGAGAGCTCATGTTGTCGTTATGATGTGCTTGTGTATTTGTTCCTTTCTTGCCTTATGCTTGTGACACGTTAGTTTGTAGATTAATGATATGATTATGCATGTTATTAAGAGTGTGTATCATTAACGACATTTTCTTCTTATTTCATGTGTAGTTTAGTCATTAATCGTGTGATAATGAAGCACCATCGCATCTGCTAAACGCTTCTATGCAACTTTTGGGTCTGGTTTAGATGCTTTGATGTAAAGCATTCATTGGATCCTCATGATGCTTATGTAGATCATGATTTGGTTGATCATCTGGATGCTCATGTCGAGTACAATTCGGATAATAAACTGGGTGCTCATTTAGAGCACAATGTGGATGCCTTAAATAGAACATTTTGATGACACTTGATTCGAGCTTAATCATCGGATGGAACTTGGTATTGATGTTGTGTAGTTAGCAGATGTGGAGCTTAAAGGTATGTTGTTTGGGTAATCAATTGGATGCTCATTTGGAGCATGATGTGGATGCTCAAGTAGAGCATTTTGATGACACTTAATTCGAGATTAATCAACAAATGGAACTTGGTATTGATGCTATGTAGTTAGTTCATGTGGAACTCAAAGGTATGCTTGTTGTGGTGGAGTAGGATATCTCTTATAATGCACAATGGGTGGTAGAGCAAGGTAGCTCTTAGGATGCATAACTAGATACATCCTTGGTTGAGAGGATGAGTTATATGGATGATAAGGGTTGAGCAACTATGCAATCACTTTTGGACCTGCTTATGTTGGATGTTGACATGGATATGTTAGGACATGATAGTTTTGATTATGCTAATTTGGATTGCATGGATACAAGCATGGCTTACATGGTTAGATGAGCTTGGATAACATAGGTGCCATCAACATTTGAGAGTCTATTGTATGAGTTGTTATGTTCGAGAATAGACATTATAGTTTCCTTTTGAGCATTTGCACTTCGATTTTTCAATCATTCGATTATTGAAATATGCATAGAGCAAGTGGAATCCTTACAAGAACTTTGTGCTTTTTCTATATCAGTCACATGTGAGCTCGAGTCTTGTCATTTTGAGTCTAGAGCAATTCAAGATGCGTGGAAACACCTTGTTTGAGGCAATGGGTTTAGGTTGATTGGTATAGGTTTAGATCAGAAATCTTCCTATACATTATCGTATAGTCCTACATCATTATTTATATATGTATCCACTTATGGCCACATTGATCCTTTAGTAAGAAACTGTTGGGGATGGAAGGATCATGTAACCCTACACCTATATTATTATACATATATATTTTATAGAGTATTGTCTCAAATGGTTAGATTATGTGGGTTCAAGGCTTCCACACAAGCATGCACATTTTTACTTTCCCTCTCTCTCTCTCTCTCTCTCTCTCTCTCTCTCTCTCTCTTTCTGTCTCTCTCTCCCTCTCTCCTTCCATCTCCTCCTTTCTCTTCTTGATCAACTCACAAAGGCCTTCAACACAAAGTCGCTTCAGTGGCACATTTTTATTGCCACATTTATATTGCACATTTTTATACGTGAAGTGATATAATAATATACCTTGCATCGTTATGTGACTACATCAGTTAAACAATGCTAATTTTCTTTTCATACACTTATACATATAACATACATTCATAGATATGCATTTCATACATACATGCATACATACATACATACATACATACATACATACATACATACATACATACATACATACATACATACATACATACATACATACATACATACATACATACATACATACATACATGCATGCATGCATGCGTAGATGTATGCACACATGCATACCTACATGCATGCATGTTTTAGGGCTGCCAAGATGCCCCATTATATGTAAAGAAGGTCCTATAGGTATCATAGAGTTATGTCAAGATACCCCATGCCAATCTGGCTGTCCCACATAGTGGACTTCACAACATGTTCTATAAATGAACAACTTGGTTTATGTCAATGTGGTTTTTATTACAAAATCTTGTTGAATTGAATCTTATCTTCCATGCAACCTCTAGAGATTTGTTGAGTACATGTATTAATTATCTATTATTGATACATTATTCTAAAAATCTTTGAAAATCTTTGTCATTCTTGTCTATATTCTTCATTATAATTTGTAGTTTTCTCTATTGTACAATAAACTGTTCCATTTTAAATTCATCGATTTTATATGATTAATGATTAGAGTGTATCTCATATGGATTGAGTAGAATATCATGCCTCAAGTGTTAATAACTTATTCTAAAGTGGTGCATTTAGTTGTTATTGTAGTCCAATACCTTTTATCATCGATTCATAAATAATAAAATTATGGTTGACATGATTGATGATCTCTAAAAAATAAAACAAACATGGAGATTTTCTAGCTACATTGCACAATTTTGATCAAACCTGCAATTGATCATGGCTATGGATCACCCCTTAAATGAATTATTCAATGGTTTCTTTTTGCATGGACTCAATATCTAGATTTACATAGCACTAACATGTGTAGAAATAAAAAAGGTACCATTGGAGCAAGTGATGGATTCAACCAATGTTGCAAAAACATATATCAAATTATCAAGTACAAGAGTCTCAAGAAAGTGGATTTGAATATTGATTCAAAATAAGTGGTACATAGATACATATTCATAAGTGAAAGATTGATGCACGGATATGTAGAAATATGAATAAAAGATAGAGATAAATAGATAGATTGATGCAAGAACAGATACATGGTTAGATAAGTACAGAGATAAATAAATATGTATATATAATGTAGAGGATAGATAACTAGAAACATGAATGGAGAATAAATATATTACAAATGGTAAGATAGGTAGATAGATACAGATATTAATGTAAATGATACAAAGATAGAAGTATAGATAGATCCATGCATAGATAGATATTTAAAAACATGTAGTAGACAAGCATATGAATGTAAATAGCTATATAGATAGATAGGTATATAGGTAAATTGTTTGATTGGTAAAGTATAGCTATCTAGCATTATTAAATTATAGTTGAATAGATATCTAGTATTATATATATATATATATATATATATATATATATATATATATATATATATATATATATATATATATATATATATATATATATATATATATATATAAGAAGATAGATTCATAGAAATAATCTTTATTCCTCTTCATGGCCTACCAAAGATCATAGTCTCACTTCATCATCATGATACATCATAATCATGCATCATAGTCACTTATCAAATCATACGTATTAATCATTATCCTTCATAATAAAACATCATTTATCCCTTATATTTGACACTATCCATCATCATTATTATCTAGAATCTCAATCCTAAAATCATCTACACATTGGATCTTCAATTGATATGTCTTGAATCACAAGGTTTATGAGATTTCTTCTAGATAATCTCTAAGATTCCCTATGAGATTGTTTGCGAGCCAATAAATTCATGTCTTCATCCATCCAAGTCTCTGCATTTAACAAGATAAAAAGGAAAACCATCTGCATTTTTATATGCATTATTCCACTAGATGGAAAGGATATCTTGATGTTTAAAAGTATGGAAATTCATTATAGTTGTGATCCCCAAGTGTTGCAAATATAGAGCATTGCTACCCCAATCTTGCACCACTTCCAATTGACTCATGAATGGTCTACCTAGAATCATCTCATAGTTTCTTGCTTGGCTAAGATTGCAAATTGCTAGTGTGATTGAAATCTACTCTACATGTGTTCAATTTTACGTTCTCTAGCATATTAAAAGTTCTGTCAATATGTCCATCCTCCAATTGCAATATTAGATGAGTAGGGTGTAATGCAAGTTCCCACTTCCCCTAAACGGACTTTGTGGCTATTGCTACTCCTCCACTATTTACATTATTTTTCTTTTCTCAAATGAGATAGGTAGGAAAGTGTTGCCTTAGGATCCTTTTGCTATATTCTCCTATCTCATCAATTGACACTTTTTATATGATCAAATAGTATAAACTTGGTTTACTCTTGAAAGACTTAGTTCAATTAGTATTTGGGTCCACATGTTTGACCATCTTCTCCCATAAGTGTGGGTTTGTGTGTAGAAATTCTTCTATCATCAAGTGCATTTCACCTTAGTGTTTTTTGAAAGCTTAATATTGTTTTTAATTTGCGTTGTGATGTATACTAGAAATCTAAAAAGAATTGCTTTTTTCAATATTGGTTCTCGTTCATACTCTCCAATGTATTATGGCAACACCAACAATACTATATTTTCTTCCTCCTCCTCCTCCTCCTCCTCTTCTTCTTCTTCTTCTTCTTCTTCTTCTTCTTCTTCTTCTTCTTCTTCTTCTTCTTCTTCTTCAGCAAAGAGATCAACCCATGAAACACTCTTATTTGCACGTACACCCAAAAATTGAGATTTTTTATTCTCCAAAATGTCTTGTATGGATGGTTCTCATCCATCTCTCCTGTATTTCTTCAATCTTGCCTCTTGTAATTGATCTCACAAATAGTCGGGCCATTCATATTATACCTCATGTATTATATAAATCATCTCTAACTCTTCATCAAGCATATCATTAGCCACATCAATTTCAGGTCCTTGGGC
This sequence comes from Ceratopteris richardii, assembly GCA_020310875.1. Lineage (NCBI taxonomy): Eukaryota > Viridiplantae > Streptophyta > Polypodiopsida > Polypodiales > Pteridaceae > Ceratopteris > Ceratopteris richardii. Next base: position 12,681,417 of record CM035442.1, on the reverse strand, counting down.
TAAACATTCAATAGAATCTAGCACCACTCAAGTCTCTATGGGTTTTTCTAAATATACACTTTTTTCTAGGTTTTTCTCTAGGTAATATGAGCTCCTGATCCATCACATATGTGAGAATCGATTTTTGAACCACAATTCTAGGTGTGCACATGCTAAGAATCTTTTGAGACAAAATTATTTGCACAGGCTAAGCCTTTATTTCTCTGATTGAGCATCCAAGTAACAATGGTGCTTAGTTTCCACACCACATCCAATCTTTGCTCGAGCTTCATAAGCTTTAAACATCAGTTCTAGTCTTCAAGGAGAGGATTTGTGAGTACAAAGCCTTATTTGTGTTTGCTAAAAGTCTTCTTGGTTTCTACATTGCAAGGCTATATATTTGGTTGCACCACAATCGAAATACAAAACATTAGCGTCTAATATAGACATACACAACTCATGAGAAGATGAATCATAACTGTAATGAGTATTAAAAGCCCATTATTTATTCTTAATAAGGTTAGCAAACTCCATTTTAGGTGTCAAGTCCTCTACAATAGCCATTCGAACCTCCCTCTTCTTTGTCTCTTTTGTGGCCAATTTAGGACAACACTTAATGACATGATCATTTTCCTTACAATGCTTGCAAAAATATATGTATATTTGTTGGAGTTTGAGGTTTGCAAAAGCACATAAACAACACAAGGAAGAAGAAGAAGAAGCTTCGAGCACAACACACAATACTAAATGTATCACCACTAGAATGCACAAAGATAAGTAACCCCTTAGAGCAATAGGCGTATACACAAGTCAAATAAAAAACTCCTAAAGAGGGAAAGAAAGTGCCCCGATTGTCCTAGTGTTTCACACACATCACTACCTAAATATATAAACAAATCCCTCTTGGGAGTGATGCGGTGAACAAGGAGTTGGCATTCATGTATAAGGAAGTGCCAAGCTACGTGGAATCAATCCACAAAAGGAAGTAAGCCCAAAGATTTGCGGAAAGCTTCAAACTTCTCCTTAGGCAGAGCCTTCATGAAAAGGTCTATAATGTTCTCCTACGTGAGCACATATGCCAAGCTCATATCCCTAGCAGAGAACCTCTCCCTGACATAATGATAATGCACCTCGATGTGCTTAGTGCGAGCATGGAATGCAAGGTGCAACTACCATTGCACTTTGACTGTCAGTGAAGATGGTGGTGACAGAAGACTGACCAACACCCAAATCAGCCATAAGGCATATGAGCCACACACACTCAATAGTCGCTATGAAAGCTGTCCTATACTAAGCCTCACAACTAGAATTGGCCACAATAAGCTACTTCTTGCTCAACCAAGATATACATGAGCTACCAAGCATGAAGCAAAATCTACTAGTGGACACACAAATGTCATAGAAACCAACCAGTTAGAGTCAAAAAAAGCATGTAAATCTAGCCGTAGTGATCCCTATTTGGGATAAAACAATCCAAGTAGTTGGGTACCACTCAAGTAGCAAAAGATGCACTTAACCACCTACCAATGCTTGACACTTGCGACATGCATAAACTTGCTCATCTGTGAGACAACAAACTGAGTATATGGGGGATTAATGCATAAGTAAATCAAGCATCCAACAGCCTATTGATAGAGAATAGCATCAAATGCATCTCTAACATCATGAAGACTCAATCATAAACCTGCCTTCATAGGAGTGGCAATAGGCTTACAATCCTCAAGGCCAAAATGCTACAATAATGTGTCAATATACTTTGTTTGACACAAAGCTATTCTACCATCAACTTGCATAAATTGAATGCCCAAATAATGATGCAAGTGCCCCAAATTTGACATCTCAAATGAGACATGCAAATCATCCTGAAAATCAGCAATATGCTTCTCAATAGGAATAGTGAGAAGCATGTCATCAACATAGACCACAATGATCAGAAGCACATCATTTGCATGCTTAATGTATAAGGTGCTCTCAGTTGGACTGCTCTCAAAACCATGTGCGATCAGATAAGCATGTATCTTTTCATACCAAGCACGTGGTGCTTGTTCCAAACCATATAAAGCCTTTTTCAACCTACACACCTGGTTTTCATGCCCTTTCTGCACAAATCCATGGGGCTAAAAAAAGTACACTTCTTCATGTAAGTCACCATTCAAAAATATTGTTTTAATGTCCAACTAATGTACATTCCAACCATGATGAGCTTCAAGTGCACAGATGCTATGAACAGTAGTCATTCGGCATGTAGGTGCAAAGATCTCATCAAAATCAATGCAGCTTGTATACCCACTTTGTCCCAATGGCCTTCTTCCCAAGAGGCGAATCACATAAAGACCAGGTACCAATTTTCATGATAACATCATCAAACTAAACAAGCTCATTCTCATCACAAAGACTAGAGGCAGCCATAACGTAGCAATCTGATGCAAAAGAGGCACTATTAGAGCATCATGTAAATCTGCATCACAAATGGAATGATCCGCATCATCATATGAAACTTGAAAAGGTTGAGAAGTTGCCTCATTAGGATCAACACTAGGCTGTCCACATGTAAAAATAGGTAGCAAAATCATACATGTCTTTGGAGCTAACATATGGCTCTTTAGTACATGAAATTACTGGCTGAATAGCATCTTCCACAAAAACAACATCACGGCTAACCAAAATGTATTTATTTGTGGATGATACAAATGATAGTATTTGCTTTCAAAACTATACCCAACAAAAATACATTTCACTACTTTATCATCCGTTTCTCTGCAATGTTGTTCAGGCACTAATGCATATGCCAAACAACCAAAAACACTAAGGTGAGGAACTGATGGCGTATGACCATGCCAAGCCTCATATGGAGTGATAGACTGTAGCGCTTTAAAGGGACACCTGTTAAGTACATATGTTGCACACATGATAGCCTCAAGCTAGAGACTATGTGGTAAAGCCTGACTCTTGACTATACACCTCGCCATCTCCATGAGTGACCTGTTCTTTCATTTAGCAACTCCATTCTGTTGAGGTGTATACGATAATGTACATTGATCTTTTACCCCACATTCAACTAGAAATGCATTAAAGTCAGAAGACATATATTCCCCTCCTCGATCAGAGCAGAGGGTGCCCATTTTACATGATGACATATTTTCAAACAAAACACTTTGGAATTTTCTTTCAATGGATATACCCATGCATGCCTAGAAAAATCATCGATGAAAGTCAAAAAGTAAAGATACTTTCCAAAAGAAGGTGTTTGCATAGGACCACAAACATCACTATGTACAAGCTTCATTTTTTGAGTAGCTTGAACTAAACCATCTTTCAAAAAGGATGAATGTTGCATGTTGCCCAAAATACAACTTTTGTAGACATGTTTATTGGGTCTTGTTGATATATTTAGGTAGTGATGTGTGTGAACACTCTAGGACCGCTGGGGCACTTTTTTCCCTCTTTAGGAGGATTTTTTCCCTCGGCTTGTATATACGCCTATTGCCCTAATGGGCCACTTATCTTTGTACATTCTCTAGTAATACATTCAGTATTGTGTGTTGTGCTCCAAGCTTCTTCTTCTTCCTTGTGCTGTTCGCGTGCTTCCGTAGATGTCTAACTTCAACAATTGGTATCAGAGCAGGTCGTCGCTTCATCTAGGGCGCAGTTGACACTCCTCCGGTTGCAGTCTCAGAATCATACGAACTTTGGTGAGCATTCTCAGGGTGTTGCCGAGATCAAAACGGCTCCGCTCTGTGGTGCCGAAATTGCGATCTGAGCTCGTTTCGGCCTCCGAATGCACTATCGCAGTGCTTGTGCAGGCTATTTCATCTTTTTGTGCCAAACGTATATACCTGTTTCTGTTTGCCAGTATAAGCATCTCAAAGTCTACTACAGGTTTAGCAGAACTCGTCTGGGCAGTTCCGTTCAACTTTTTGAGATACAGTCAATTTTTTGCATCAAGATATTTTAGTCACTGGCCATGGCTGAAAACTGTGATGTATTCCGTATGTTGGCTATTGAGGATAAGTTGGATGGTACCAACTACCCATTATGGGCTTATATGATGCGTCATGTATTGGTTGCGAGAGGATTGTGGAACATTGTGCAGGGTGTTGAAACACGTTTTGTTACACCTGTAACAACAGGTACTGCGAATCCAGGTGCTGGAGCTGATGAAGATGGTGTCGAAGATGATATTCCGCAGATTCCTCTTCGTGCTTCTATTTCTGCTACACCTATTGTAGAGCAGATTCTCTAGGATGGAAGAGATGCTCAGGCACATGCATTGATAGCTTTGTCTGTCAAACGTGCCATTATTCCTCACATTTGCTCTTGGAGAACAGCTAAGGATGCTTGGGATACACTTACCACATTGTACCAAGCTAGGAATGAGGCTCGTGTTGCTTACCTCCGAAAACAGTTGGAGAGTGAGCACATGAATGAAGGTGATTCTATGGACAGTTTCCTAACAAAGATCAAAGACTTGAAGGAACAGTTGATGTCTGCTGATGAGGTTATACCAGATAGCTCACTTGTGCAGACTGTTCTGAATGGTCTTCCTGATTCATATCAGAGTTTTGCTTCTACTCTTCAATTGATGATGAAAGGCAATCCAAATGCCTTGTCATTTGAGGAGTTAGTCCCTGTTTTGTTGCAAGAAGATCAGTCCAGGCAGAACAGGTCCATTATGCGTGTTGCAGATCAAGCTTTCTTGGCTAGTCAGAAGGGCAAAGGAAAATGGAATTCTTCTACTAGTAAGTAGAAATCTGCAAATGCTTCACATTCGAAGAACCAAAACAAGCATGAGAAAAAATCAGAAAAGCAAAAATTGTTTTGTAAGTACTGTAAAGGGAATGATCATATCATAAAGAACTGTCCAAAACTGGTTGCAAAAGAGGCAAAGAAGAAAGAGGCTGGAATGGTTGTTGCAGAAGCCTCTACACCAAAAACGGAGTCTACTAATCTTGTGCAAGAAGAAGAATGGGCGTTCACTACTGTTTGCAGTTTTGACCCATGTTCTCATGAGCAGTGCATGTCTGCAGTAGACTTAGATGTTTGGTACTTTGACAGTGGGGCGACCAAACATATTACCTCGCAGCGCAGTTTCTTCTCTTCACTCAAGCCTGCCCATACAGGGAATACTGTTACATGCGCTAACAACTCCTCTTATCCTGTTATGGCAGTTAGTAAGATCATTTTGACTACTGCTGATGGTAGTTCTTTCACTTTGTTAGATGCTTTATTTGTGCCAGGGATCAAGAAGAATCTGTTATCAATTTCTGCATTAGCCAAGATTGGCTTGGTTGTGAAATTTGTTGATGACAAATGTACAGTTCATGATCTGTCAAATGGCGATGTGATTATTGCTTCTGGCATTTTATGTCATGGGCTGTATAAGCTCATAGACTATGAAAGATCTAAAAATGATTTGGCATGTGCAGTAAATGATTCTCAGGCTATGTCAGATGCAAAGCTTTGGCATGCACGCTTTGGTCATTTGAATTTTACTAGTTTGCTACACCTGTAGAAATCTGAAATGGTGTCCTCTTTGCCCAAACTTGAGGCACCTGGAAAACATGTTTATGAAGGCTGTATTTTGGGCAAAATGCAGCGTTCCTCCTTTCCAAAAGATGGTTCAGTTTGGGCTACACAGAAATTGCAGCTTGTACATAGTGATGTCTGTGGTCCTATGCAAACACCCTCTTTTGGAAATTACCTTTACTTCATGACTTTCATTGATGATTTTTCCAGGCATGCATGGGTATATCCACTCAAAGCAAAGTCCGAAGTTTTCATGTGCTTTAAACAGTTTTTGGTTTTGGGTGAAAATCTGTCAGCATGTAAAATGGGCACCCTCCGTTCTGATCGAGGGGGGAAATATATGTCTTCTGATTTTAATGCATTTCTGGCTGAACGTGGGATAAAACACCAGTGTACAGTGCCTTATACACCTCAAGAGAATGGAGTTCTTGAACGAAAGAATAGGTCACTCATGGAGATGGCGAGGTGCATGGTCAAAAGTCAGGCTTTACGACATAGTTTCTGGCTTGAGGCTGTCATGTGTGCAACATATGTACTGAACAGGTGTCCCACTAAAGCACTGCAGTCTATCACTCCATATGAGGCTTGGGATGACCGCAAGCCATCTGTTGCTCATCTGCGTGTTTTTGGTTGTTTGGCATATGCACTAGTGCTTGAACAACATCGCAGAAAATTGGATGATAAGGCAGTAAAATGTATTTTTGTTGGGTACAGTTCTGAAAGTAAAGGCTATCATCTGTATCATCGACAAACTAAACGCATTCTGGTTAAACGCATTCTGGTTAGCCCTCTTTTTACAGGTGGACAGTCTAGTGCTGGTCCTAATGAGGCAACTTCTCAGCCTTTGCAGGTTTCATATGATGATGTAGATCATTCCATTTCTGATGCAGATTTACATGATGCACTTGTTGATGAGAGAACTGATATTGAGCATGCAAAAACTATGCCAAAATGGTTGGTGCAGACTTTGCGTGACAGCAAATTAGATGCAGCTTTGTAATATTGTACTTATTCAAGCTCTCATAGTGCCTCCTTTGCATCAGATTGCTATGCTATGGTTATGTCTAGTCTCTATGATGAGAATGAGCCTGTTTCTTTTGATGAAGCACAGATTTTAGAAAATCGGATGGCTGCTATGCAATCTGAATATGATGCTATAATGAAGAATGGTACATGGTCTTTATGTGACTTGCCTCCTGGCAAGAAGGCCATTGGCACTAAGTGGGTATACAAGCTGAAGCATAAACCTGATGGTACAGTTGACAGGTATAAGGCTAGGCTTGTTGCAAAGGGTTATGCGCAGGAAAGAGGCATTGATTTTGATGAGACCTTTGCACCTACATGCCGTATGACTACTGTTTGGAGCATTTGTGCACTTGCAGCCCATCATGGTTGGAATGTACATCAGTTGGACATTAAAACTGCATTTCTGAATGGTGATTGCATGAAGAAGTGTATGTTTTTCAGCCCTACGGCTTTGTGCAGAAAGGGCATGAAAACCAGGTGTGCAGGTTAAAGAAGGCATTATATGGTTTAAAGCAAGCACCACATGCTTGGTATTGTTGAAATGAAAAAGGACTACTCCTACTCTACTCACATGCACACATCTAACAAGCTAAGGAGGAAGGAACAAAAGATAACAAAACATGATTAATGAAATAAATAGAAATGAGCTTACAAAGTATGCTCTATGAGCATGGAGACTCCATTGGCAATGAGCTAGAGTGGAATGACTTGTGTGGAGTGAAGGGAGGCCTTGCTTATATGGAGTTTGGGAGAATTCCCTTGCATGTGGGATAAGTGAACTTGCATGAGAATGAAACTAGATTTTGGAAAAAAGGGTGGAGCATGGAACTCTCAACACCCCCCCCTCCATGTGACGACCCTTTTGTTTTCAAGATGGGGACTAATGACATATGGGATCACTTAGTCCATTGATTTTTAGGATCCAAGGACATATGGGATCCTTGGACATAACTTGGACATATGGGATCCAAGTTTGGGACATATGGCATCCCTAGGATCTTGGGACATATGGGATCCCAAGACATATACTTGGACATTTGGGATCCAAGTGGTTTTTGTTGGGATCTAGGGACATATGGGATCCCTAGACATATAGAGGGTTTACATCATGGGGTGGAAGTGCTTTTGGAACCATTTGCCACCTTTTGAGCATTTTTCTTTTCTTGGGTCTTTTGTTGTTGGTGTAGCCTTTGTCTTGTGAGCTTCATGGCCTTGTAATGGGCTTTGAGTGTCATTTGTTCAAGCCATAGGGAAGGTCTTACTCTTTTGAAAGAGCAGTGTCTAGTCCCTTACATGGGGCTTGAAAAGAGTTGAACTTTAAGGATAATCATACAATTAATTCTTGGAGGGTGGATACATCTTCTCTTTTTGGGAGATCTCTTGATATGTATAGATGGCTTCAAGACTTGATGGCTTTGGGAAGGTCCTACCTTCTTTATAACAAGGTGGTGTCTAATCCCATACAAAAAGGTGATAGTTTTTGTACATATGACGGTTTGTGTCTATGCCATTGAGAACATTGTGGATATGTTATTTCAAGGTACCAAATGAAAGTCATTTGATTAAAAAGTGAAAATACGTCAATGTGGACCCACGTTCAATGCAAGACTTTCTAACGTGTGAACTTCACAAGAGTGTGAATAAGAACATGATTGTTCTCATTGCGCGCCCCTAAATAGCATCATGTGAATAATTCAAAACGCGTTCACTTTTTTTTTTTTTTAAATGGAGGTTCAACCGAAGCCTATTCCTCCGGACTTTAACTTTGAAATTGCAACTGTACAAGTGAATGGGCATAGCACCTGCGGGACTCCCCATATCCCACAAAGCAGGGGTTAGACAAGGTTACAACTGAATGAGACATGGTTACAACTGGGTTTAACTGGCCTAAGCCATAACATGTCCAGCCTGAGACTTGAACCCTGGACCTCCGCCTCAAGAGGCCAAAGCTCAACCAACGCGTTCACTTGAAAGCCATTTGCAAAATAATGAATGCTTGGCAGTTTCCACAAACAAAAATGAAAGCATTCAGATATGGACAGTTGGTTGAGCTTTGGCCTCTTGAGGCGGAGGTCCAAGGTTCAAGTCCCAGGCTGGACATGTTATGGCTTATGCCAGTTAAACCCAGTTGTAACCATGTCTCTCAGTTGTAACCTTGTTTAACCCCTGCTTTGTGGGATACGGGGGGTCCCGCGGGTGCTATGCCCATTCACTTGTAGAGTTACAATTTCAAAGTTAAAGTCAGGGGGAGTAGGCTTCGGCTGAACCTCCATTTAAAAAAAAATAAAAAATGAAAGCATTCAGATATGGGCAAGGCCGCCCATCTCTCTCATTGATTGTTCTATTAATAGAGACCTTCACATGATGAGCGCTGAGTTGGGTCCATCCTTAATTGCACACGCATGGTAAAGTCCCGAGGACTCGTTGTACTAGATATTGCCACAGCGTCCCAAGACCTTCTGTTTCCACCTTTCTCTTTAGAACAATCTGCTTGCGTGCCTTGGGGGACTTTAGTGCTTCACAACTGGAGCATCTGCAGACTCCATATCTTTCGACAGTGTTCTTTCATGCACAGTGCTCCTCCATTCTGATGTTGTACAAGGGTGTGAAGGTGCCACTGCCTATGTTCGTCTTCCATCTATATTTGCACAGGTCTGACGTTGAACTCTTTCCCTCTCTTCATTCCAGCCTACAGGGTGCCTTTCTCTCTCTGTGAGGCAGCGGACTTAATAGATGTGTTGTTGAAGAAGTGTGTGCCTCTCAGAAGGTTCGAATCATCTGGAACTCTCACAAATAGAATCATGACTCACATGACTTCAGCAGAGATTGCTACTTGCTTGGTATGCGGAACCTTCTTTCAGAGGACAGAAAATGCGATGGATTGAACTGCATCAACAGTAGCCTTCAGACTTGTCTCTTTGTCTCTGTTACATATACACACACAGGCGCTAGATCTGAAGTATGCCGGTGGCCTTGGATCTTGTCTTGTGTTGCATCGCAGTACCATCAGTAGTTTCGTTCTGCTCCTTGGTTGAAGAAACATTCTATCTGTAGCGAACAAATTAGGTGCACATTATATTTGCTCTGTGTGCTCCTTGGTTGCAGCAACCATTTCTCTGTGCTTGCACTTGATAAACATCTATGACATAGCTCCAGATCTCGACAATGGTGTCAACTCATTGTAGACCCGATTTTATTGCTCTAAAACTTCCTTGTTGAATCCACTTTCTCTTTCTTCAGCGAAAGAACAGAAAGCACGTCATAGAATCTCGGTGCTCATTAGAAACGAGTGAATTGTTATGATAATAGGATGGCTGTTCTTTGATGCGTTGCAAGGTGTGCAAAATGAAAACATACTTGGTTGTTATCTATTTAACCTAACGTACTCAAATGCACGAATCACTTGATATCGTTGAAGTCTCCATGACACAAAGGATTAAGAAGTTAATGAGAACAAATGCTCATACACGTGGGACATAAGAATGAAGAATATGCTTAATGACTAAAGAAAGTAGTGCTGAAAAGCACTTTTATTATTAAAATAATATATGGGAGGGAGGGAGGGATTAAGAGAACAAAACTTGAGTCTATGGTGATGAAGGAGAAATTGAAAACATAAACTCAAAAGAATCAATCCTTAACAAAAGGGGAACAAACCAAAGCTTAAACCTACGCTCTGATACCATGTTGAAATGAAAAAGGACTACTCCTTCTCTACTCACATGCACACACCTAACAAGCTAAGGAGGAAGGACAAAAGATAACAAAACATGATTAATGAAATAAATAGAAATGAACTTACAAAGTATGCTCTATGAGCATGGAGACTCCATGAGGAGTGGAAACACACTCTTGGCAATGAGCTAGAGTGGAATGACTTGTGTGGAGTGAAGGGAGGCCTTGCTTATATGGAGTTTGGGAGAATTCCCTTGCATGTGGGATAAGTGAACTTGCATGAGAATGAAACTAGCTTTTGGACAAAAGGGTGGAGCATGGAACTCTCAACAGGTATGAGAAAATACATGCCTATCTCATTGCACATGGTTTTGAGAACAGTCCAACTGAAAGCACCTTATATGTTAAGCGTGCTAATGATGTGCTTCTGATCATTGTTGTCTATGTTGACGACATGCTGCTCACTGGTCCTATTGAGAAGCATATTGCTGATTTTAAGGCTGATTTGCATGCCTCATTTGAGATGTCTGATTTGGGGCATTTGCATCACTATTTGGGCATTCAGTTTATGCAAGTTGATGGTGGAATGGCTTTGTGTCAAACGAAATATATTGACACATTATTGCAGCATTTTTGCCTTGAAGACTGTAAGCCTATTGCCACTCCTATGGAGACAGGTTTACGATTGAGTCTTCATGATGCTGGAGATGCATTTGATGTTGTTCTTTATCAGCAAGTTGTTGGATGCTTGATTTACTTATGCATTACTCGGCCAGATATTCAATTTACTGTCTCACAGATGAGCATATTTATGCATTGCCCAGGAGTCAAGCGTTGGCAGGCGGCTAAGCGCATCTTTCGCTACTTGAGTGGTACTCGGCTACTTGGGTTGTTTTATCCCAAGGGGGGATCACTACCGCCAGATTTGCATGCTTTTTTTGACTCTGATTGGGCTGGTTGCTATGACACTCGTGTGTCCACTAGTGGCTTTTGCTTCATGCTTGGCAGCTCATGTATATCTTGGTTGAGCAAGAAGCAGCCTACTGTGGCCACTTCCAGTTGTGAGGCTGAGTATAGGGAAGCTTTCACAGCTACTGTTGAGTGTGTGTGGCTCAGATGCCTTATGGCTGATTTGGGTGTTGGTCAGAATTTTGCCACCACTATCTTCACTGACAGTTAGAGCGCATTGGCAGTTGCGATGAACCCTGTGTTCCATGCTCGCACTAAGCAAATTGAGGTGCATTATCACTATTCAGGGAGAGGTTCTCTGCTGGGGAGATCAGCTTGGCATATGTGCCCACGCAGGAGAACGTTGCAGACCTTTTCACGAAGGCTCTGCCCAGGGAGAAGTTTGAAGCTTTCAAGCTTTGGGCTTACTTCCTTTTGTGGAGTGACTTCCACATAGCTTGGCACTTCCTTATACATGAGTGCCAACGAATTGTTCACCGCATCACTCCCAGGGGGGATTTGTGATATATTTAGGTAGTGATGTGTGTGAACAGTCAAGGACCGTCGGAGCAACTTTTTCCCTCTTTAGGAGGTTTTTTTCCCCCAGCTTGTATATACGCCTATTGCCCTAATGGGCTACTTATCTTTGTACATTCTCTAGTAATACATTCAGTATTGTGTCTTGTGCTCCAAGCTTCTTCTTCTTCCTTGTGTTGTTCACGTGCTTTCGTAGACGTCTAACTCCAATAGGTCTTTGCTTTCAGTGGATATACCCATGCATGCCTGGAAAAATCATTGATGAAAGTCACCAAGTAAAGATACTTTCCAAAAGAGGGTGTTTGCATTGGACCACGGACATCACTATGTACAAGCTGTAATTTTTTAGTAGCTTGAACTAAATCATCTTTTGGAAAGAAGGAATGATACATTTTGCCCAAAATACAACCTTCACAAACATGTTTATCAGGTGCCTCAACTTTTGGCAAAGAGGACACCATTTCAGATTTCTAGGGGCATAGCAAACTAGCAAAATTCAAATGACCAAGCGTGCATGCCAAAGCTTTGCATCTCAGGTAGCCTGAGAACCATGTACTGCACATGTTGAATCATTCATAGATTTTTCATAGTCTATGAGCTTATGCAGCCCATGACATAAAATGCCAGAAGCAATAATCACCTCGCCATTTTATAGGTCATGAATTGTACATTTGTCATCAATAAATTTCACAACCAAGAAAATCTTGGCTAAAGGTGAAACTAATAACAAATTCTTCTTGATCCCTGGCACAAATAAAGCGTCCGACAATGTAAAAGAACTACCATCCACAGTAGTCAAAATCTTACCAACTCCCATGATAGGCTAACAGGAGTTGTTGGCGCATGTGATAGTATTCCTTGTAGGGGTAGGCTCAAGTGAAGTAAAGAAACTGCACTATGAGGTAATATGTTTGGTTGCCCCAGTATCAAAATACCAAATATTTGAGTCTACTCTAGACATATACTACTCATGAGAAGATGGGTTAAAATTGCTAAATAGTAGTAAATGCCCATTCTTCATTCTGCACAAGATTAGTAGACTTTGTTTTCGGTGTAGAGGCCTCTACAACAACCATTATGGCCTCTTTTTTCTTTTCCTCTTTAGCATCCAATTTTTGACAGCTTTTAATGACATGATCATTTCCTTTACAGTATTTGCAAAACAATTTTTCCTTTTCTGATTACTTCTCTTTGTCTTCCTTCTTTGAATGTGCAACATTTCTAGATTTTTGCTTACTAATAGATGAGCTCCATTTACCTTTGCCCTTCTGTCCAGCCAGGAAAGCTTGATGTGCAACATGCATAATAGACCTGTTCTATCTAGATTGATCTTCCTACAACAAAATAGAAACCAACTCTTCAAATGTTAAGGCATTTGGATTGTCTTTCATCATCAAAGGAAGAGTAGAAGCAAAACTCTGATATGAGTCGAGAAGACCATTTAGAACAATTTGCACAATTGAACTGTCAAGAAGGACTTCATCAGTAGAAATCAATAGTTCCTTCAAATCCTTGATCTTTGTTAGCAAACTATCCATAGAATCACCTTCATTCATGTGCTCACTCTCCAAATGTTTCCGAAGGTAAGCAACACGAGCCTCATTCCTAGCCTGGTACAATGTGGTAAGTGTATCCCAAGCTTCCTTAGCTGTTCTGCAAGAGGGAATGTAAGGAATAACGACATGCTTGATAGACAAGGATATCAATGCATGTGCTTGAGCATATCTGCCATCCCAAGGAATTTGCTCTATAGTAGGTGCAACAGGAATTGCAGCATGAACACGAATCTGCAAAATATCACAATCTTTAGTGCCATCTGCATTAGCTTCAGTACCTATATTTGCAGGTGTAATAGGATGTTTTTCAACACCCTGCAATATTCCATAGTCCTTTTGTGACCAATACATGATGCATCATATAATCCCACAATAGGTAATTTGTACCATCCAACTTATCCTTGATAGCCAACATATAAAAAATACATCACTGCTTTCAGCCATGGCCACTCACTAAAATACCCTGATGCAAAAAAAATGATTGTATCTAAAAATGTTGATTGTCAAGTTTTTGCAAACTTGTAGCAGACATTAAGATGCTTATATTGGCGAACTGAAAGCTGGATATATCTTTGGCAGAAAAAGACAAAATAGCCTACACAAGCACTACGATAGTGCATGCGGAGGTCAAAACGAGCTCAGACCACAATTTCGGCACCACATAGTGAAGTTGTTTTGATCTCCTAATCACCTTGAGTATGCTCACCAAATTTTGTGCGATTCAGAGATTTTGATCGGAGGGGTGATGACGACACCCTAGATGAAGTGGCGACCTGCTCTAATACCAATTTTTTGAGTTTGAGGTCTGCAGAAGCACACGAACAGCACAAGGAAGAAGATGAAGCTTGGAGCACAACACACAATACTAAATGTATTACCACTAGAATGTACAAAGATAAGTAACCCGTTAGGGCAATAGGCATATATACAAGCCGAGGGAAAAAACCTCCTAAAGAGGGAAAACAAGTGCCCCGACTATCCTAGTGTGTTCATACACATCACTACCGAAATATATCAACAATATTTTCTATTTATCTTCCTTCTTTGATTGTATAAAATTAGCACAATTATTCTTACTAGTAGACAAGCTCTATTTACCTTTGGCCTTTTGACTAGCTCATAAATCTTGATTTACAACATGAACAATTCATTTTTTTTGTCTATTTTGATCGTCCTACAACAAAATAGAGACAAAATCCTTAAAATCTAAGGTATTTGGATTTCCTTTCATCATCAGTTAAAGAGTAGAATCAAGAATGTGATAAGAATGTGGAAGACCATTAAGAAAAACCTACATAAGTGAAGTATCTAGCGAAATTCATGGATATAAATCAACTACTCTTGCAATTTTCTGACGTTTTTTAGAAAATTATCCATTGAACCTCCTTCATTGATAATCTCACTCTCCATCTATTTTCAAAGGTAAGCAACATGAGCCTCATTTATTGCCTAGGAAAGTGTGGTAAGAGTATCCCAAGCATCCTTGGACATTTTGCATTAGCAAATATGAGGGATAAGGGCATGTTTGAAAACAAATCTTTGTTTGAAGATTGAGAGATATGGAGTGACAAATAGCAATTGAGTTAAGGATTCACTTGATTTCCCACACACTACATACTATTTATTATCACAAGATTTATAGAGGCTTAGATTGGTAAGATCTACTTGCATACCAAACTTGGATTATGTTGTTTATGACCCTAGAAAATTTTATTTATTGTTTTCTCAAATAGGAATTTTTGTGATGTTATGCATGATTTAAGAGTCTAAGAGGAGAAGAAAAAAACATTTGTGGGTCTAGCTAACCCAAAAATTTATACTTTTCTAAGGAAATCATGATAACTCAAACCTCAAAAATTATGGTTTGGATTTGTGATTTTTTTCTTGCATAGATGTTGTGAGAAGTGGAGAATGACATACCTGGGACTCACCCCCCAACCTATTTATAGCCCTTGCCTAGTCACCATCTAGAGTTCTCTCTAAGGTCCCTCTACTCATTTGGCCATCATGAGTAGTTATCATGTATGAACTCTATGGCTTTTGGCCTTGGCTATCCCCCAAGCAAGGAACTTCTCGTTCCTCCAGGCATGTACATCTCTAGAATTTAACTGATGGGGAGCACAATAGCAGTTCAATATGTAACGAAATCTGAATTTCCATTGCAAGAGTCATTTTCCCAAAAGTAAAAGAAATCATAATCTATATAGAACTCAAGAAATTGTGATTGAGAAATTACAGTTAAGGAATCAAAATTTCTTATCCTTGGGGAATGTTTATTAGGGGGAATTGTAGCTTGAAAATCACCCCCAATGATAAAAAATTTTAATGTGGACGGTAGAGACATCATAATGTCTTAGTAACATGAAATTATTCCTAGGAAACTGTTGAAAAAATTATTAATTATTGTATTTTTTTAGAGATAAAAAATAATCAAGAAGAAAGTGTCATTTCCTTGTCATTAGAAATCATGGTCAAAGAAAGCCTTGACTTTTTAGTGATGGAGTTTGATGTCTGCAAAAGAACATGAATGGCACAAGGAAGAAGAAGAAGAATCTTGCAGCACAACACACAATATTGAATGTATTAACAGGTACAAAGGTAAGTAAAAATGTTAGGGTAATTGGCATATATACAAACCAGGGGGAAAAAACCTCATAAAGAGGGAAAAAAGTGCCCCATCAGTCCTAAGTGTGTTCACACATATCACTACTCAAATATATCAACAAATCCCACTGGGAAGTGATGCAGTGAATAAGGAGCAGGCATTCATGTATAAGCAAGTTTCAAGCTATTTGGAAAGAGATCAACCCACAAAAGGAAGTAAGCCTAAATCTTTGCAAAAACCTTCAAAGTTCTCCCAAGGCAACTGTCAAGCTATGTGGAAACAGATGAATGCACAAAAGGAACTAAGCCTAAAGCTTTGAATAAACCTTCAAACTTCTCCCAAGGCAAGATCCATGTGGGAAAAGATCTGCAAGGTTATCTTGCATGGGCACATATGCCAAACCAATCTCTTCAGTAGAGGACCTCTCCCTACATAATAATAATGCACCTCAATGTGCTTTGTGCAAGCATGAAACGCACGACTCCTCACAAGTGCCAATGCACTCTGACTATCACTGAAGATGGTGGTGGCAAAAGAATTACCAACACCCAAATCGGCCAAAAATGATCTAAGCCATACACACTCAGTAGTTATTGTGAAAGTTTTCTTATACTCAGCCTCACAACTAGAAGTGGCCACAATAGGTTGCTTCTTGCTCAACCAAGATATGCATGAGCTACCAAGCATGAAGCAAAAACCACTAGAGGAAACATGAGTGTCATAGCAACCAGCCGAGCTTGAGTAACAAAAAGCATACAAATCGAGTGATAGTGATCCCCCTTGGGATAACACAATCCAACTAGCCATGTACCACTCAAGTAGCGAAATATGCACTCAACTACTTGCCAATGCTTGACACCTAGGAAATGCATAAACCTGCTCATCTAAGAGAAAGAAAAGTGAATATCAACCTGATTTATGCATAAGTAAATCAAGCATCCAATAGATTGCTGATAGAGAACGGCATCAAATACATCTCTAGCATCATGAAGACTCAACCATAAACCTATTTCCATATGAGTGGAAATAGGTTTGAATTCTTCAAGGCCAAAAGCTACAATAATGTTTCAATATAATTTCTTTGACACAAATTTATTTCCCCATCAACTTTCATTAATTTGAATGCCCAGCTAATAATGCAAATGCCCAAATCTAACATCCCAAAAGAGGCATGCAAATCAGCCTTAAAATTAGTAATATGCTTCTCATTTCGACTAGTGAACAACATGTCATCAACATACACAATGATAATCAAACGTACATATTTTGCATGCTTTAACATATAAGGTTCTCTCATTTGAATTGTTCTCAAAACCACGTGCAATCAAGTAGGCATCTATCTTTTCATACCAAGCACATGGGGCTTGCTTCAACACATATAATGCCTTTTTTCAACTTGCACACTTTGTCTTATGCCCTTTTTGCACAAAACCACATGATTGAAATACATACACTTCTTCATGCAAGTCATCATTTAGACATGTAGTTTTAATGTCCAATTGATCTACATTTCAACCATGATGATCTACAAGTGCATAAATGCTACGAACTGTGCCCATTTGGCAAGTGGGTGCAAAGGTCTCATCAAAATCAATGCCTCTCTCTTGAGCATAACCTTTTGCAACAAACCTAGCTTATACCTGTCAAGTGTTTAGTCGGGCTTATGTTTCAGCTTGTATACCAATTCAATGTCAATGGCCTCTTTGCCTGGAGACAAATCACATAAACACCAAGTAACATTCTTCATAATGGCATCATATTATGATTGCATAGTATCCATCCAACTTTTGAATTTTGTGCCTTATCAAAAGAAATAGGCTCATTCTCATTATAGAGACTAGAGGCAGCCATTGCATAGCAACATGATGCAAAAGAAACACTATGAGATCTTGAACGAGTATGATATGATAGAGGTGCATCTAATTTTCTATCTTGTAAGGGATAGTTTTTGCCTCCTCTATATCAGTACTCTAATCAATAAGTGCATCATGTAAATCTTCATCAGAAATCGAATGATTTTCATCATCATGTGGAACCTATAAATGCTAAGAAATTGACTCATTTGGACCAACTGTTGACTGTCCACCTATAAAAAAAGGCATCAAAGTGTCATACACATCCTTAGCACATGAACATAATGGCTAAATTGCATCTTCCACGAAGAGAACATCATGGCTAACCAAAATGCATTTAGTATGTGGATGATACAAACGATAGCCTTTGCTTTGAGAATTGTACCCAACAAAATTACATTTCACTACTTTATCATCTAATTCCGTGCATTGTTGTTCCAGCATTGATGCATATGCCAAACAACCAAAGATGTCCAGATGTGCAACAGAGGGCTTGGGAGCATGCCATGCCTCATATGGAGTGATAGATTGCAATGATTTGGTGGGAGACCTATCAAGTACATATGCTACACACATAACAGTCTCAAGCCAAAAGTTATGTTGTAAAGCTTGGCTTTTGACCATACACCTCTCAATCTCCATGAGAAACATGTTCTTTCTTTCAGCAAATCCATTTGGTTGAGGTGTATACCGCAATGTACATTGATGTTTTATCCCACATTGAGCCAAAAATGCACTAAAATCAGAAGACATGTATCCCCCCGTCGATCAAAAAGAAGGGTGCCCAATTTGCATGCTGATAGATTTTCAACCATAACCAGAAATCATTTGAAGCACATAAAAACTACGGACTTTGCTTTCAATGGATACACCCGTGTATGCCTACAAAAATCATCAGTAAAAGTCACGAGTAAAGGTAGTTACCAAAAGAAGGTCCCCCACAGCCATCACTACGAAAAAGCTAGAATTTATGGGTTAATCAAATCAAACCATCTTCAAGGAAGGAAGAATGCTAAACTTTTTCCAAAATACAACCTTCATAGACATGTTTACAAGGTTTCTCAAGTTTGGATAGAGAGAACATCATTTCATATTTATGTAGGCATATTAAACTAGCATAATTAAGATGACCAAAGGGTGCATGCCAAAGCTTAGCATCTGAGATAGCATAAGAATCGCGAACTACACATGTTGAATCATTCATAGATTTTGCATAATCTATGAGCTTATATAGCCCATGACACAAAATTCCAAAAGCAATAATAACATCACCATTTGAGAGATCGTGAATTCTACATCTATCACTAACAAATTTGACAACCAAGCCAATCTTTGTTAATGTTGAAATAGAAAACATATTTTTCTTGATAACTAGTACAAACAAAACATCTCACAATGTGAAAGAACTACCATCAATAGCAGTCATACTGATCTTACCAAATCCCATTGCAAGATAAGAGGATTTGTTAGCACATGTGATAGCATTCCCTATAGAGGTAGGCTCAAGTGAACTGAAGAAGTTGCGTTGTGAGGTAATATGTTTGGTTGCCCTACTATCAAAGTACCAAACATTTGATTCTACTCCAGACATACACTGCTCATGGGAAGATGGGACATAGTTACATACAATAGTAAACAACCATCATTTTGCACAATATTACAAGACTTTGTTTTAGGTGTAGAGGCCTTTACAACAACCATTCTATTATCTTTCTTGTTTGCATCTTTTGTAGCCAATTTTGGACAACTCTTTATGACATGATCATTTCCTTTACAATATTTGCAAAATTGTTTCTGTTTTTTTGTTTTCTTCTCATCTTTATCTTCCTTCTTCAATTGTGCAGCATTTGTAGATAATTGCTTACTAGTATATGAGCTCCATTTACCTTCCCCCTTTTTACTAGCTAAGAAAGCTTGATCTACAACATGCATAATGGACTTCTTCTTCTTGGACTAATCTTCTTGTAACAAAACTAAGACAAACTCCTCAAACATTAAGGCATTTGGATCGCCTTTCATCATCAGCCAAAGAGTAGAAGCAAAACTCTGATATGAATCTAGAAGACCATTAAGAACAATCTGCACGAATGAACTATCTAGCGAGACTTCATAAGCAGAAATCAACTACTCCTTCAAATCTTTGATCTTTGTCAAAAACTTGTCCATGGAATCTCCTTCATTCACGTGCTCACTCTCCAACCATTTTCGGAGGTACGCAATGCAATCATCATTACTTTCCTAGTATAAGGTTGTAAGTGTATCCCAAGCATCCTTTCTTGTCTTGAAAGAACGAATGTGAGGGATGATGACATGTTTGACAGACAAAGATATCAATGCATGTGTCAAAGCATCTATGCCATCCCAAAAAAGTTTCTCTATAGTAGGTTCAACAGGAACCGCAACATGAACAGGAATCTGAAGATCATCATTTTCAATGCCATGTGCATCACCTTCAGTAACTGTATTTTTGCAGGTGTAGTAGGGCATTTTTCAACACCCTAATGTAGAAAAATAATCGTATCTCAAAAAGTTGAACAGAACTACCCTATCGAGCTCTACCAAACCTATAGTAGACTTTGAGGAACTTGTACTAGTGAACCAAAACATGTATATATGTTCAACACAAAAGGACAAAATTGCCTACATAGGTGCTACAATAGTGTGTTCGAAGGCCGAAATGAGCTCAGATTATCAATTTTCATGTGATTATGGGACTGTGAACAGAGGGGTGTTGACAATGCCCTGGATGAAGCGACGACCTAATTAGATAGCAAGTTTGAGTTTGATGTCTACGGAAGCACACGAACATCACAAGGAAGAAGATGAAGCTTGAAGCATAGCAACAATACTGAACGTATTATCAAGTGAATGTAAAAAGATAATTAACCCATTAGCTTATAGGCATATATACAAGCCAAGGGGAAAAAACATCCTAAAGAGGGAAAAAATTGTCCTAATGGTCCTAAGTTTGTTCACACAGATCACTACCAAAATATATCAACATTAACATGCCATGGTGCCAAGGGAAATGTAATTTAATTTGGAAAGTATAGCCAAGGATTTTGATTTCTCATCCAAAATAAGTTTCATTTTAAGGAAATTATAGGTAGGAAATCATTATTGTTCACCTTGAAATAGGGAAATAGTCGATTTAAAAATTCTGAGTCGGAGACCCAAATATAGGAAAATATTGACTTTTGGGTCCTATTTTGGGTTGTAATCCTTTGCTCATCCTATTTTAAGCCTAGAAAGCTTGATTGTTCATATCTCTGAACCCTAATGTTTGAATTTTGAGTTCTTACACCCAAAATACAACATAGTTGGTATAAACCACAAAACGGATGCATGCTCAAATACATGATCGTACATACAAGATTTTGTGAACTCAATTATTATTAAATAATACATACACAAGCATGAGGCCATAGGAATCTTTGTGAACTAAATTTTTATAACTTTCATAAGTAAAAGAAAATGCATTTGTAATAAAGTCAAGAAAAAAGATCAAGCTAAAGATAGGAAAATTTGAAGTGAGTGTGAAGGCATAATGTACAAGCTATAAACACACATCAATCGGTTGCAATTGGTTCAAGGAATGATCATGTGTAATTCACATGGAAAGGGATTCCTGAAGTGAAAATTGCATGATACAAGACCAAGAGGAATCTAGGTAAGTCCCAAGTTCATCCCTAAAAGAAAATGTAACTATAATATATGATAGGTATAAATCCTCTCTCTCTCTCTCTCTCTCTCTCTCTCTCTCTCTCTCTCTCTCTCTCCCGATTGGAGTTGATCACACATATCTCACCCTATCCATATGAGGCTCACCGTGCATATCCCACCCCGCCACCATACAGCCACATGCCCATACCACCATTTACTTTAGGCATGAGCTAGCACATATCTATAACTCCCATGTTTGAGAGCGCATCTACTCCCTTCGCCCCTCTGCCCCATCGGACACCCTCATCGGCCACTTCTCCTCGATCCTCCACACATCCGCTACTCTCAGCTTCCCATACACCACCCACAACATTGCACATTCGACACGGTTGGGGCATACACCAGGTAGAGTTTTTTGACCTTCTCATGACAAGGGATTGTGCAACCGCGTGGAGGGCCCTACATGAGCCACACCCACCTACACCCATAGCAGATCCTGAGACTTGGCATACCTTCCCCCAAAGGTTATATGAGAACAGGCATGGTCGACAGGCCATCCATAGGCTATAGCATGGTCGTTCAGCAGACCACACGGGACTATAGGGCAAGCACTTTATATACGCAGTCAATGTAGTTTCCCACCTGATCACCCACCTCTTCAACCGTGCTTTGGTTGAGGGGTTACCTGACTTGTGGACTATGCATACCATTGTGCCTATCCATAAGTCCGGCGATATGATGAACCCAAGGAACTACAAGACTATTATGATAGGCCACATCTTGGCCAAGATCTATGGAGCAGTACTAGAGGTAGAGCTCAGTACACATGCTAAGGCAGCTGGGATCAGAGCACCCGGCCAAGAAGGCTTTCGCCGCACTTTCTCCACCATCGACCATATCTTCATACTTCGTTGCTTGATTGAGAGCGTGAAGGTGAGGAAGCAGAGACTATACTGCTGCTTTGTGGATTTTCGCAAAGCCGTCGACATGGTCCCTCGAGAGAGACTACTACGGAGACTCCAGGAGTTACAGCTACCATCAGACATGCTATGGGCCATCCATGCTTTGTATGCACGAGTCACAAGTACGGTGTGCTTCCCCGGTGGCCTATCAAAAAACCTTGTTAGCACCATTGGTGTGAAACAAGGTTGCCCTCTCACACCCACTCTCTTCGGTCACTACATCGATGAGATCATGGAGTATATACAACGAGGAGGAGGGCTAGGAGGAGACCTCGAAGGTATGCCAGTACACGTCCTATTATATGTTGATGGACATTGTCTTGCTTTTAGAGTCACAAGAGGGACTGCAGTCACATTTACAGGCACTCGATACCTTCTGCATGGAGAGAGGACTCATAGTGAACCTTGGCAATTCCAAGGTCATGATCTTCCACACCTCCAAGATAGTACGCCATCGTGTCTCTTTCACTGCAACTAGAGGACAAATAGAGGTAGTGGACTCCTATGTCCACTTAGGTGTCACCTTCTCAAGCAAGACAGGGGTATTCTCCATGGCACAAGCAGCAAGAGATAGATTGATGTGAGGCTATGTGACACTTGTTGGATTGGAGAGATGTTGTTTTCAGCCACATTTTCAGGAGCCCGAGACTAAGGGGTGGCTCTTTGATACTCTAGTGACACCCACATTGATGTATGCAGTAGCACTATGGGCACCAAGAATCACGGAGGCGATGTGGACGCGGATTGAGAGGCCCCAGGTCACCATGATCTCATGCTTTCTCTGCAGCAAGCCCTCCATTCCACATGACATTATACGAGCTGAGCTTGGCACACCACCGATGCTAGTGGAGGCCCTCTTTCAGCTGGTGACCTTTATTCTGAGAGTCAGGGAGCTCCCCACGAGTCGACTCACTGGGCTTGCATTTGAGAGCTCTAGACATTTGGTAGAGATAGGGCATGAGAGAGTATGGTATGCACAGACCTACCGATGGTTAGCAAACCATGGCATGAGCATTACCGATCTCCCCCTTTTCAATATGACCTCTCTTCCCCCTACATTATCCTCTCTCATTCGGAGAGGAACAGGATCATCCGTCAAGACCTACTGTAGATACATGCCACGGAGACATGGATAGCAACATGGGAGCCTCTTCCCATAAAGAGGCAACACTATAGAGAGCACTTCCTCATAGTGATAGTGGATGGCTTCATTCAGAGACCACGATACATGGATACATACATGGCACCAGCAAAGAGAGTGGCCATTGGGAAGCTGAGAGTATCATCACACGAGCTCGAGATTGAGGTTGGGTGAGCAACACATACCCCCAAGGACGAGAGATTATGCAAGATATGCAAAGAGGATGTGGAGGACGAGGAGCACTACACATGTAGATGCCAAGCATATGAG